>CCAG010014866.1:0-36789 GCA_001077435.1 Glossina morsitans morsitans
AAAGATGGCTTAAAAGTTAACTTTTTTTGCTGAAAAATTTACTTTATTAGGAAAGTTTGCTTAAAAGTTTACTTTTTTTGCTTAAAAATTTAGACATAGCACTTACCGATTAGGGACGCATTCCGTAAGCCGCGGCCATTCCGTGTCGCTTTCTCTTCGCCCACTTCTCTCTAACCATTACCGCGTTACACGTATGGAAGATATTTCCTGAGTGAGTGGTCATTAAAAAACAAAAAAGTATCGATAGATCTCAAAACGATAATAATCTGCTCACTTCTTCTCACTTTATATACTCAGTTGGAGTATATCCATACGAGAACACATAGCCCGTAGTAAATATAATTAGCATATGCTCATCGTTCTTTGATGCATACTAGTTTTCTAGTGCTTCTGTTCTCTGTATATAAATAGATTTTGCCTCTTAATAAAACCAAAGCTAAAAAGATTTTTTTCTTTCTTATGAAGCTCTCATGATTGTTGATTTTCAATTGAGCTTTTGATTATCAATTGAAAAATTTTCTTACGTAGAAAAAATTGTTCTCCAAATTACCACAGACAGTTATCAGCTTATCAAATAAAATTTACTAAACTCACTAAACTTTACGTACATGCATAGCAGACAACATATGCAAAAAAAAGAAGAAAATGATTGATTTACAACGTCACCAAGAGTCAAGAATCGACTTTTTAGTAAGAAGAGTAACTAAACAAGAAAAACTAAAGTTAAATTTCTAACCCAGCTAGTGATAGCTCTACTGGATATATTTAAATCGATTTAGATGGTTGCAAGAGGCGTGGTTTGGCTCCTTGGCATATTTCCTTATGTATATAACAACAACAAACTTTTTATTCGAGTTTGTGTGTTAAATAAGAAAATAAACGAAGTCTACTTTTAAAATTATTATGATATTCTTATGTTCGTTAATACCTAATAAATACATCCTTGGCTATCTTAGCTATGGCTGACTGGTTGGCTGGCTAACTGGCCAACTGGCTGACTGGCTTTATGGCTAGTCTTCTTGAATATGGCAAGAAGTAAGATGAATATCTAATTTCTATCTATTAAAGCGTGAGTACGTGTATGTTAGTAAAATGTGAATGGATGTGTGCGTGTTTTACTGAAACACCTGATCTGAAATGCCTAAAGAAAATAAATGGTCATATTTCAATATCACTCCCATGAACTTTTTACCACAAATATAAAAATACAAAAATAACCAAAACTGAAAACCGCACATAGGCATTTGCATTTGCATAGCACAAATGCTTACCCCCAGCTATATAATTTTCATAGTTTCCTTATGCTTATGTATGCATCGATATATATATATATATATATATAAATAAAAGAAAAATAGAACAGCAACACAATCAGTTATTATTATAACTTAACGCACATGCAAAATAATGCTATATACAGCAACGAGAGCAAAAGCTGCTGCAACAGCCATTGCAGCAACAGTCGGGAAATAGCGCAAGCCAAAATACGAACGGGAGGATTACAAATGGACTTAAATATATATATACATATTTATACACAACCGCACCAAAATATATACTTTGGTGGTCTGTTTTTAGAAAGAAAAGGTGCAATGTTACAACAATTGCCAATTGTTACGATTATCATGCTAAGACAACAACAACAACAATGTCAGCGAGAGTAACAAAAATTTGCTACATTTGCAACCACATTAACAACTTTAACATGATAAAGTGCAACAACTGCAATAACAGTTGCAGCGACAAAAACAAAAACAACAACAATAACAACCTTTGGAAACATATTTCATTTAATTGCAAAACATGACAAAAATACAAAGACAACAAAACTAAAAACAAAAACCACAAAATAAAAGAAAATATGGATACTTTTTATTTGTTTGTTCGTTGGTTCGTTTATTTGTCTCCGTGTTCGTATACCATAATATAACGGAAAGCATTTTTCTAAATGCTCTAGTAAACCAAAAAGAAAAAACGTACAAAACGTCCTTTACTTAAACTGAAAAGCGCACGTGTAACACAATTTCATAAGTTACATAAATTGCTCCTAACTTTTTGCTGCTGCAGTAATAGTAAGTAATATTAGGTTTTTCTTTTTCTTTATTTCTTTCTTTTTTTATATATCCACTGACGAAACAATCTACTAGTCTACTAGATTTGTCACTCCGCTTGTAAGGCCCAGAAATGCGCATGTGATTAGCATAGGAGATGCAAATTTATAAACATTATAATCTACACAAGTCAGGATGCGTGTAGATATTTAAAGTCTTTGAAAGATTCAAACGAAAATGGCTCAAGTTACTGTAAAGCATATTTCAGTGGTAAGGCCTCTATAACAACAGATGTTTTTGACTATTTTTTGCCATAGAAGAAGAGGTAACAAAATAATACTACTCGGAGGATTCCTTACCTTTAAGGCGTAGAAAAAAATGATTTGAAAAAATATTAAAAAAACATCTGTTACTGTTCATGCGTTTCTATCTGCAAATTTGGGTCCAGAAAAGAAAAAAGAAGCTTTTGATCCATATACATCGTTTGTTATGTAATGTAGAATGACTTGGTACACACCCGTAGGAATTGTTACTGTCCCGTTTTTAAGGTGCTACTCTGAATATTTCTGCCATAGCAGAAGCAAGAATAACCTATGAAAGATGGAATGCGCGAAGACAAAGCATTGAACCCTATCATTTTACAGCTAGATATGGCTAGATATGGTTATGTTTGTAGATTTGTGCATGCGATCCTGTTTAGCTGGTTCCAAAACATATACATTTCATCGCTATTAACAAATTCGTAAGATTTTGACCAAGTTCGTTTAAAAATTTTCACTATCTGGAAGCCATTGGATTTGTAGCTATAAGAACATCTTTATGTGCGTCCGTGCAAAGAAAAAGGAGCTGATTTAATACAAACAAGACATAAGATGAATTTATCTATCGTTTTTGATTATATTGTGCGCAGTGTTAGATACGGACTTAATTGATCGCGAATAGGTATTAGAAATGTGAATTGCATACGTGAATGAGCTTTGAAATCCGAAAAATTCAATATTCTTTCAGCTAATATGCCATTTATCCATAAATGAAAGAATATGCGAGACAATAATAAAGATTGTTTCCGTACAAAGTAATGATGAGTATACCAAAAAAATTCGCTATAAGTCACATACAATTTTTTTCTTCGTTTTTGCCTATGAACTTTTCTCAAAATAGTACAATGTATAACTACATCCAGGTGGCTTAAGCTTATGTGTATATGTGAATATAAAGCGAAAGAAAAGGAGTGCACACGCATTGCATTTTATTGTCTAGCAGTAACATGAGAATTAATTAGAATCTTTAAACCGATATACTTTTCATATGCAAAAAATGTTCTCGTTAATATTGGACAAAAAAGAAAGAAACGCACATAACGCACGAACATAGCTATTATGAATATATTAGTGGAAATCTCGGTTAAACACATAATTAAGTTTAGTTTAATGAAGTGCTAGTGTTTCATCTTCCAAGTAATTCTATATGTATTTTAGTGGATGCATACGCAGGCATTTGTGTGGCATATCCTTTTATGGCTATATTTCAATTTGTGTTCATTAAATTAGAACGCATAAAATCCATTGTTGTTTGAATTGCACATTGCATTGCAGCTACATAAGCGCGCACCCACATACATTTCTTAACGCACACTAAGCATACGTCAAATACTGTGTACATATTCACTTACACAATCTTATAATAATGCACATAACATGCATGTATACATATGCGCACACATGGTGTTCATACTTATGTTTATATGTAGATTTTAAAACTGATAGTTCTAGACAATAGTTCTCTTCAATTCTATTTTTGCGTTTATTATTATTGTTCCCTTTTACTTCTCTTTGTGAATTATCATCTACACAACCTGAACGGGTATGTTGATACTAACATTTCATTCGTATCAACAACAGACAACTGAAGTAAAAATGTAAAGATGAAATAGCAAAGCAAGGATCGACAGTCTTTCAAGAATGGAAGGGCGTCCGACTTCCAAAAATGGTAAATTTTATCACACGGCCAGAAAAGAGAAGAAACGAAAAAGAAGACGTCTCATTTTTCCATAAGAATTAATTAGAATTTCATATTACCGGAATATATATATATACCAAGGCCGGGCGGAAGCTAAGTGAAAAACATTCGCTTGTATGTTCTACATAGCTTGTGAAAGTCGCACAAACAAAAATTGCGTTTTTTTTCTTCCAACACAGGGATAAATTTCAAATTGCAAATGCATTCGGTAGTTGCATTGTAGCAGATTGCGAACCGTGTTTGACGCGGTCTTCGTTTCACTGCTTATAACAACGTTTTTGAAGATCCCATCTACACAAACTTCTGAGCCATTTGAAAAGCTTCGGAATGGACAACCTTTATTGAAATCCAGTCTAAAGCAATCTATATATCTTTCCTTTTGGAGAAATTGAGAATATATTCATCACATTCATATTCCTGAAAAACTTGAGAAGATTTTATCATGCCGTTATTTCTTTGAATATGGAGGAAAACTATCTCTCTCTCTCTTTAGAAAAGCAAACATTTAGTAGTTGAATAAATAATATCTAGTTCCAGTATTTACTGTATGTGAATACGTATTAACTGAAAGAAAGGAAACGTCACAAAACTAGAAGCAAATCGTTTTAGTCTCGATTGAATTTTAGATATGGTAGTTGTAATTGTAAACGGCCACGATGCACTTAAGAATGTGCGCAGGGTACGTGCGGAACTGAACTGGAAAAATCAAAAGTTTGTCTACCCTTTCAGGAGTTTATCATATAAATCGATCTAAAGCTTCATAGTATAAACATTTATCGAGTTTCGACTTTTTCTCTTCGAAGTATTTTCGAAAAGAAAAGATTATACTTATAAATATATACTTGACTTTTCCTTAACTTTCCTTAAAATACGATCCCATTTTGATACATTTACTTGAGAGATGTTGGGTATCAAATATTCGTTATAAAGCGTCGATTAGTTTTTTACTTGTTCCCGCTTGGTTTAGTTTGTTTTATAAATTGATTTTCTTTTGCATTTTTCGCATTTCGCACATACATTTGTATACTTCGTCAAACGATGGCAATAGTCCGCTTCTTCAGCAGACCTAAGTCCTTGTTATCGGGAATGTGTGCTATTATTTCTGTATTATTATGTATTATTTCCAATTTTATTGTTGTTTTTTTTGTTTGTATTTTCTATTTAAGTCTTGTTAAAAATTAGCTTGGTACAAGAGATGATTTTTGTAACCCATGTTCATGTCACTTCGGTTTATCTTAGATATTGACCATATACAATAAGTTTTGGTTGTCAGCGTACTTGTATATTTCAGAGATTTAAAACAAGAAATCCAAAAAAAAATTTGTAAATTTATTCAAATTTATTTATATTTGGACTGTTTTTTTATTCATTATTTGTCTTTAGAGACTTGCTTTAAAAATCGAAATCTTTCTTTCTTCGAATAATAAAGTAATTCTGAAGTAAAACAAACTGTTTATTTGCAATCTGAATTGATTTTTTTTTTTTTTATTACAAAGTTTAAACTTTCGTCTGACTTACTTATCATTTTACCAAATGTTTTCCTTTTCAGGTTCTCCACCACTTACCGGTAGTGGCATTGTTAAGGTCATAGTACAAGATATGAACGATCATCGTCCTGAATTTGAACGCCAATCATATCATACAAGTGTTGCAGAAAATTTGCCGATCGGCACCAGAGTGCTACAGCCGAAAGCAACTGATCGTGATTCGGGATTAAATGCTAAATTGCGTTTTACTTTATTGGGTGAAAAATTAGAGCGTTTTCATTGTAATTCAGAAACTGGTGAAATCACAACAGCCGCCGTTTTAGATCGCGAAGAGACTGCCTTGTATTTTCTCACTTTAATGGCGCAAGATAGTTCAACTACTGAACCTCATGCTACGGCAGTTAATTTGACAATTAACATAAAAGATGCTAATGATAATATGCCACGTTTTGAAGCTTCCAATTTTAATGTAAATATTCCCGACAAAACTGGTAGTGGCGAATTCGTGTTTGGCGCTCAAGCTGAAGATATGGATGAAGGCTTGAATGCCTTGGTCATGTACAATATCAGCGGAAAAGACGCGGAACTTTTCACTATTAATCATAAAACAGGAGTAATTAAAACCAAACATTCTGTAAAATCCCAATTGTCAACCGTCTACAATATAGTTATACACGCTTACGACCAAGGTTTACCCTCCAAATCTTCCGTAGCTGACTTGAGCATATCTCTTAAGCCTTTGACAGCATTTCCTAGCTTTAGTTACGTAGCCAATACCCAGTTTCTACTTTCGGAAGATGTACCGGAAGGAAAAGTTATAACCACTATAATAGCGACTTCGCCCAAAAAAGGATCGGCTTCTAATATACGATATTCCATAGCTGGCGGTAATTTGCGAGAAGCAGTACGCGTTGATCAAAGCACCGGTATGGTAAGCATAGGAAAAGATGGTCTAGACTACGAGTTGTCACCTCAATATGATATCTGGCTAGAGGCATGCGATTCAGATCGCACACCTCTACGTAGTGTTATGTTATTATCTATTAACGTAACAGATGCCAATGATAATCCACCTGTTATGGAAAAACTTGTATACAATATTGAAATTATTGAAGAAGAAACTCCTCCTCAGACTGTAGTTAAGATGAAAGCTCACGATTATGATTCAGGTGATAACGCCGAAATTACCTATCGTTTAGTAGACGATTACGAAGGCACTTTTGAAATTGATGCTGATTCGGGCGAAGTATTTACAAATTTGCGTTTAGATAGAGAGGAATTAGGGCGTTACGAACTTTTAATTGAAGCAGTGGATCAAGGCATGCCTCAGTTAACTGGTTCAGCAACAGTTCTACTTAGTCTGCTTGATAAAAATGACAACCCTCCGAAATTTACCCGTCTCTTCTCGGTAAATGTTACAGAGAATGCTGAGATAGGCAGTTTTGTTATCCAGGTGACTTCAATTGATTTAGATGAAGGTGACAATGCGAATGCAACTTATAGCTTGACAGAAAATCCAGGCGAAAAATTTAAATTGGATGCTATTAGCGGCAACGTCACTGTTGCTGGTCGTATTGATCGCGAGGAACAAGATGAATATATTTTGAAAATCACTGCTTCTGATGGCGCTTGGCGTTCGGATACTCCTATTACTATAACTATTCAAGATCAAAATGATAATGCTCCTGAATTTGAAAGTTCTCTGTATAATTTCAATTTTCCCGAACTTCAGCGTTCTATCGCCTTCGTAGGACATGTCACGGCCATTGATCGCGATAAGCATGGTCCTAATTCAGTAATCTCCTATTCGTTGCAGTATCCTTCCGATTTGTTTGCAGTAGATCCAGCTTCAGGAGAGATCTTCAGTAAACGTTCTATCAAATACAAGAATTCGCAGTTTGAAACCTCTCCCGAAAACATTTATACAATGGTGGTAATAGCTACCGACAATGGCAAGCCACCATTATACTCCGAATGCATAGTTAACGTTAATATTGTTGACGCCAATAATCATCCTCCGAAATTCGAAAAATCTCAATACCTGTCTCCTGTACCCGAACATGCTCGTTTAGGGCAGAGAGTAGCAAAAGTGCACGCTCTGGATTCCCTCGATTCTGGTGTAAATGCCGAGATTGAGTATGCACTTACCAGAGGTAACGGTTCAGGTTACTTTGCCATTAATAAAATGGATGGTTGGATAACACTTACTCGATCTTTGGAAGTGCAACCAAACACTTTGTTCACCTTGATCGTTACAGCTAGCGATCACGGCGTGCCACCTAAAATGGATCAAACGCTTGTTAGTATTATTGTCACTGGAGAAAACAAATTTACTCCGGAATTCACTGCTTTAAGTTACCAAGTTATTGTGCCTGAGAATGAACCTATCGGTTCCACTATTTTAACAGTCAGTGCTTCAGACCGGGATGAAGGACCTAACGGTATGTTACGGTATTCCATTTCTGGTGGTAATGAACGTTCCGAATTCAAGGTAAACGTTGAAACCGGTGCCATTACTATACTGCAACCTTTGGACTACGATTTAATACAAGAATATCATTTGAATATTTCGGTGGAGGATTTAGGATTCAAGCCTAAGAGTACAATGGCTATGTTAACTGTTATTTTGACGGATATCAATGATAACCCTCCGCTATTTAATCAAACGCAATATCACGCTTTTATTCCTGAAAATAGGCCGCCACACACGCCTATCTTTAAGGCTTCAGCTACTGATAGAGATTCACCAAAAAATGCGATCATACGTTACTCTATTGTCAGTGGATCTGGAAAGGGTTTGTTTACAATAAACGCTGGTATAATATACTCATCGATCAGCTTTGATTACGAAGAGCGGCACGAGTATTCTTTGCAAATTATGGCCGCAAACCCAGATTCTCCTATGCAAAGTACGACTACTGTAACTGTTCATATAACTGGAGTTAACGAATTCTATCCTCAATTTATACAACCCGTCTTCCACTTTGATATATCCGAATCAGCTGACGTGGGCACGCCAGTTGGGTCGATTCAGGCGACAGATAAAGATGCGGGAGAAGACGGCAATGTTTATTACTTGCTTGTAGGCTCTAGCAACGACAAAGGCTTCTCCATTAATCCCTCCACCGGTTTTATATATGTATCACGCCACTTAGACAGAGAAACTCAAAGTAGAGCTGTTCTCACTGTTTTGGCGAAGAACTATGGTAGTATACGCGGCAATGACACTGATGAGGCTCAAGTTATAATTTCTATTCAGGACGGTAATGATCCCCCGGAATTTTTGAAGTCTTTATATTCTGCGAAAATATCTGAAGATGTGGTCTCTGGAAATAAAGTTATCACTGTAAAGGCTGTAGACAAGGATGTTCGACCTCAGAACAACCAATTCAGCTATTCTATAATTAGCGGCAATCTGAACCAAACCTTTAAAATTGATCCTCAAAGCGGCGAGGTAGAAACAGCTCGCAAACTTGACCGAGAAATTGTGCCAGAATATAATTTAGTAATAGGTGCAATAGACACCGGCTCACCTCCGCAGACAGGTACCACAACTGTCAAAATTACGCTTTTAGATGTTAATGATAACGGTCCTACATTTAGTGAAAATGGTCTAATAGGCTACGTTTACGAAAATGAACCAGCTGGTACTACCATTATGACTTTAAGCGCAACTGATCCCGATCTACCTCCAAACGGAGGTCCGTTCACTTATCACTTAATCGGTGGCAGACATAAATCCTCAGTTTCTGTAGATCAACATACGGGCTTGGTAAAATCTACACGAAGCTTTGATCGTGAATTGACTCCTATTTTAGAGGCCATAATTGATGTGGAAGATAATGGCCAGCCTAAGCAACGAGGGCAACACAAACTAATTATAAAGGTTTTAGATCGAAACGATAGTCCTTCTTCACCACGCACAGTACATATCATACTGAATGTATTTAATGATGATGTACCGGTAGGGAAAATAGCAGATGTTCACCCCAATGACGAAGATATTAGTGGCAACTATCGATGTCGTATCATACCGAGCACTCAATCCAGCCCCATTGGGTTGTTAATCATTCCCAATGCTTGTGAATTGCACACTACATATCAGACTGTTATGAATGGCGGCTATTCTTATTCCGTATCAGGTAATGATGGTAAACATGACGATGTAATCTCTACGGTTACACTAGGATTCCAAACCTTTAACAACAACACGATCGCAAATTCAATAACGATGCTCATACGAAATATGACGCCTGAAGAATTTCTCTCCACTCATTATCGCAATTTCATGGAGGTAATAAAGACATCGATAGAAGCCAATGATGATTTGCTTCTATATAGCGTTCGTAATATAACGACATTGAAATCTGTGGATTTGGAAATTATGGTTGCCGTGAAAATGTCAAATCACGGTTACCGTTTACCGCATTACGTAGTTGAAAGACTTGCTAAAAATCATAGCGCCATGCAGAGGCTTTTAAAGACATCGGAGCCTATCATAATCGGATATGATCCCTGTTCTTTTTCAGGCACATGTGAGAATGGAGGTCTATGTGCGTCTTCAAGAACCTTACATGACATGCAGTCGCTTAATATCGTCGATAGTGAGTCTTTAATATTTAGTGGGCCCCTGGTCTCTCATGACTTTTTGTGCAAATGCTCAGAAGGATTTACTGGACAACAATGCGACAAACGTCAAGATCCTTGCACTCCTAATCCCTGTCATAGTAATGCTCAATGTAGGCGAATAAATTTCGAATTTCAGTGTGTTTGTCCACCTAATAGAGAGGGCAAATATTGTCAGCAAGAGAGAGGAGACGTGTGTTTGGTTAATTCTTGCAGCAATGGAGGCTCTTGTCGGTCCAGCCCTGATGGGGCTACCTTCTTTTGCCTTTGTCGGCCTGGTTACCGCGGCAATCTATGTGAACACGTGGCTGACTCTTGTCGTCCAAATCCTTGCCTACATGGCGGCTTATGTATGGCACTTAAAACTGGATACAAATGCAGTTGTAGCGAAGGTCGATATGGCCGTCATTGCGAGAAAACGACTTACGGCTTTGGGGAGCTCTCCTATATGGCTTTTCCTTCCCTGGATACAGCCACAAATGATATTTCTATTGTATTTGCCACAACTAAACCGGACGGATTATTATTGTACAATTATGGTATACAGTCGGGAGGGCGGTCTGATTTTGTAGCAGTCGAAGTGGTCAGAGGAAAAGCTTTCTTCTCATTTGGGGGCGCCAGAACTGCAATGACCACGGTAATCGTCGGTGCAAGCTCTCCTGTTAACTTGGCTGATGGTCATTGGTATAAGATAACCGCTACTCGTAATGGCAGAGTGATGTCCTTAGCTGTAGCCAAATGCACAGAAAACGGAGATATCTGTGAAGAATGCCGGCCCGGTGAAGCAACCTGTTACTCTGATGATGTTGGACCAATAGGGTAAGTTATTGAAATTGGAGTATAAATGAAATGACGTTTATTTCAGCTTTTATTACAGAACCCTAAATTTTAACAAACAACTTCTACTCCTTGGTGGCCTTTCCTCAGCAGATCCTGTCTTAGAACGTCCCGGGCAACTGCATACAGATGATTTTCGTAGGTTGTATACACAGCATTTCTATAAATGGTCGACTTTTAAATATGAGTCAACCATTAAAACAAAGAGCCATTTCAGCAACGTGCACACGAACGGCAAATGGGGGCCCGTGTTCCCATAGTTTTCACAATGATCCCAATTTATCATTGTGTGGAAATTTTGGAATATGCATGGATCGTTGGCATTCTGCTATGTGCGAATGTGGCGGCGCATTACTATCTCCAGATTGTTTCAATTCCCTGGACCCTATAAGTATCGCCGAAGGGGGCTTTGTAGAGTTTAAAATATCCGAAAAGCATCGTCGCATGCAGTTGCTTGATAATTTATATGGTGGAAATAATATATGGTCGTATGATGTTAACAGACGTCGCAGATTTACTTTTGCCTTTGATAATCTTACGGCATTGGCTCAAATGAGTGATCCTCCAAAGACATTAAGCTTATTATTCCGGACCTTTAAGGAGAGCGGTCTAATATTATATGCTGCCACAAATAATCATTATACAGCGCTTGAATTGCAAAAAGGTCATTTAAATTATTATTCCATTCGCGACAGTATAGTTAATATGACAATACCTAGTACCGATAATCTAAATGACGGCAAGTGGCATAATATAACTTTGCACACAGCTGGACGTGTTTTTCGCATAATCATTGATGGTAGTCGAGCAGGCGAAGAACTAGATTTTGCAGGCGTCCATGATTATCTAGATCCTTATCTTACAGTGCTGTCGGTGGGTGGAGTAAGAAGAGAATTTTTCACCCAAGAATATACTTTCATTAATTTTGAAGGTTGTTTTGCAAATTTCACAATTAACAATGAAATACAGCCGTTTAATGGCAGCGGGAGCGTCTTCCATGAAGTACTTGCACGTGGCAAAATTACTCCAGGCTGTGTAGGAGTTCTGGGTATAGGAGCGGCACAAGTAGCAGATCCCATTAGCATTGGTGTTACCTTAGTTATAGTATTCTTTGTAATATTAGTTGTGGCTATTTTGGGCTCGTATGTTATTTACCGTTTTCGCGGGAAGCAGGAGAAAATAGGCGGCTTAAGCTGCGGTGTTCCCGGATTCAAAATTAAACACAACCCTTCATCCACAATGCTAGGAGGACCTGGAGTATCGCAAAACCAAGCTGATCATGTACTTACACGGGGTGTCCACAGCAATGAAGTGCAAGTTGGATATCATAATGACAATGGCGATCTTATAAGGAGTGTGCCGGGCCACCACATAGTTGGTCCGGAGTTGATATCAAAAAAATTCAAAGAACGTGAAATTAATCCAACTGAGCACCAACAACAACGTCCTCAAAGGCCAGACATTATTGAACGGGAAGTCGTTAGCAAAAGCCCTCCCCTTAGAGATGATCATCACCCACCCATACCACCGCCCACGCAGGGACACCATCCTCATGATCACGCCAGCTCCGTCGATATGGGATCGGAATATCCTGAACATTATGATTTGGAGAACGCAAGTTCTATAGCTCCTTCAGACATAGACATTGTCTATCATTATAAGGGTTACAGAGAGGCAGGAGGTGTGCGTAAGTATAAGGCTACACCAGCGCCTGTAGCATCTTATACTCATCATAAACATCAACCTACAACAGCGCAGCAGCAACACAGACATTCACCGCGTCACGGAGTTGCGGCGCCATTTGTACCACGCGGTGTGCCACCTCAAGCTAGTCAACCACCACCTCCGGCAAGTGCACCGCGGCAACATCAGAGCACACCATTGGCTCGACTTTCCCCAAGTTCAGAACTCAGTTCCCAACAACCGCGCATACTCACATTGCACGATATATCGGGAAAACCCTTGCAAAGTGCTTTACTGGCTACAACCTCTAGTTCTGGAGGTGTAGGCAAAGATGCTTTGCACAGCAATAGTGAACGTAGCTTAAATAGTCCAGTGATGTCACAGCTATCAGGGCAAAGTTCCAGTGCTAGTCGTCAAAAGCCGGTGGTATCAGGACAAACAGCTCCTCAAACTTCTATGGGCTTAACGGCAGAGGAAATTGAGCGGTTAAATGCTAGACCAAGAACTTCAAGTTTAGTTTCGACGTTAGATGCCGTATCATCAAGCAGTGAGGCTCCTCGCGTATCAGGAGGTCCTCATCATCTGTCTTTAGGTGGTGGTCTCCATAGCGCCGACGTCGATGCTCGTAGCTCAACTTCGACCGACGAAAGCGGCAATGATAGCTTTACTTGCTCTGAAATCGAGTACGATAATAATAGCATTAATGGAGATACTAAATTTTCCACTAGTAAAAGCATATCCGATGAGCGCAATGCTGTTGGCAGAGCTTTAAGCGGTGACGGTGGTATTGCTTCCAGCGTTGGCAAAGCTCCTCCTATGCCATCTCATTCCTATGATGGTTTCGATTCATCATTTCGTGGTTCCCTAAGTACTCTAGTCGCCAGTGATGACGATCTATCAACTAACATGGGTGGTCTGTATCGTCAAGCCAATAGCGCTGCATCGCCATCAGCTCCACCGATAGGTTGGGAATATCTCTTAAATTGGGGTCCGAATTTTGAAAGTTTAGTTGGCGTTTTTAAAGATATCGCTGAACTGCCAGATAGTGTAGCTACTGAACAACATGTAACTGGCTCATTGAGAATGAGCCAAACTGGACAAAAACCTCCGAAGAATATGTATAAAAGCGTACAATGGACGAGAAATATATTATCTTATACAAGTAGAGTAAAATAATTTGATGCTGTGTTAACTGTTTATGTAGAATAAATATAAAATATAAGTTACTTAGGTTAGAACGTAACTTTGGGTATGAAATGCTTTAGTACCATAAGCTTTTGTAAATCAGAAATTTCTGCCATCTATTTATTAAGAATTAAGTATTGAAAAATTATTACTACAAGTTTAGGGCTCGCTTGAAAAATGCAACAAAAGAAATGCAAAAAAATGCCACAAAAAAACTAAAAGTCTTCCGTAAATAAACAAAACCAGCGCCGTAAAAACAGTGAAATAGTAACACAAAAAATTTATTTTAAAATAAATGAAAATGAAAAGAACTGATTCTTTAATTATATTTTAGTATTATTAAGAAACTTTTATAAACTTTTTAAGTCATTTTTACATATGTTATGTGTAGCGTGTAGGAAGTAGGAAGATGAAAGTAGTAAAGAAAATTGTGTATATAAAACACCTTGTATCAAGGTTCGTGTCCTAACTTATTTAGCAATAAAAGCAATAAACCAAACTTATGCATAAAAAAAACACCCATACACCTACACACGAGAAATGATATGTAGGCTTTAAAAAAAAGAAACACAAAAAATTGATTAAAAATTAAATACTTAAATAATGTGCTATATAAAAAACATATGAATGTGTGTTTTTTTCTTATAAAATAACGAATAAAACATATATAAATGTCTCGTGTAGAATTTAATATAAAATTTATTATTTTTTAATATTATAAACTTAATCTTGCCATAAAAGATTCGTTAAATATAAATTAATTAAATATCGCTCTGTCCTTAAGTAAAAAGATTCTCAGCTATTATTATTTTACTATTTAAATTTAATAATCAAAAATTTTTAGGAAAAAAATATTCAAAATTGTCAAAAGAAATTTTCTTTTATGTTTTTAGCTTTGTTTGCATTTAAAATGAAAAATCGAAAATATTTAGTAATCAATTGTTTTAATAGTTTTACGGATTATTTTTTCTTACTGACGAAACATTTTTTTAAATAGTAAATAAAAGAAGAAAAATCTTTTTAAATTTTTAATTTTTCACCTTTTTCATTAACCTCATTCAACTCAATCGTAATCTCTGTTTGACGAGTTTTAAAACCCCGGTATGAGTTTTACATTTTTTTTTCTTTTTTGCGAGTCATATGTTGCATTAAGATTTCTTTGTGCTGTTACGGAAAACAGAATAGAACTTCTTATTGCTTTTTTTAATTCAAGTTTTTGATAAATTGAAATGGGTTTCTATCTTAATATTGAATTTTTGATGTGCCTATAGCGGTGTCTGGGATCTTCTTCTTTTGTATTGTAGGGCCAAATTGGTCTCACTGCCGCTGGACAGTTGTTATTCCCCGTTCGAATTCAGATCATTACATTACTATTGGGATAAGAATATGATAGCCATTCCGCATCATACATCGAAGCTCGATGAACGTGGGCTGTTTTATCTTTAGTTCGGTGTTTTGTCAACTAAATGCAGTGCCCACTTCTGGATGCAAAAGTTAGGGTAAAAAAAGAATTCACGAAGACCCTGCATTTGAGTGATATAGAAACTGCTGGATGGTTTGTAAAAATTCGAACGAAAAAGTTCTCAGCAACATTTTTTCTAAGCCGTCAACATTTGTATTTACTTGCCCTGCACTCTAAATACCAAACTGTCGAGAACACATAAAAAGGAATCATTGCATTCATCCTGCATTCACCGAATATAAACGCAAATGAAATTGAAGTCATAATGACATCAACGTTTTTGGCTCCATTTAGAGAAACCAACATCTATACACTTTTTAGAAAGGAGCACATTGAAGCAGAAAAATTCTATTTTGCTTTCGAACTCCACAATCTATTAACCTAACGGCATGCGGCATCTACGGCGAGAAAGTCTAATTTGTCGTTTGTTATGACAGAAGCAAATATCGGATATTAAACAATCTTTGACCAAGATTGATATTTAACTCTTAGGCAGTTCCGGAAGTTCCATTTAAATCACTAGGCGAATTGCTGAGATTTGCAATTTAAAAAATCCACTAATTAAATTACTAAAGTTGCATAATATATTGGTCGTCAAAGATGAAATTTGTAGATAAGTAGATAAGTGCAATGGAGTTTCACTCCTCCCGTAAACGCCAAGAAAAAATTTTAACCATATCCGAAGCAATAGCTAAATTTTATATGGTACTTACATTAATTTAATAAACTGACGGCAGAAACCGATTTTCCAACTAACTGCCTTGCCAGCTCCCAAAATCAATGATTCCGTTAATATTTTCTTTTAGATGCAAATCTTGACATGTATGCAAATAATTAATGCTATTAATTTTTCTTTAGCTTCAAACTTGTTCAATACAAACTGATTAACACAGAGGTACTAAGCACCGAAATTCCAAATGTTGCCGACGCGCAATGCAAATCATGTAAGGAGATTCAAACCGTTATAATTGGACATGTTTCAGATAACTGGCGTGCTTTATTTTTATACGAACTGCAAATGTTTTTTTGAATCCGTTGCCATATAATCGTTCCCACAGAAACTGAATCTTTATATGAGAAAACGGCCTAATTATCAATACTTTTTAAGGAAAATTCGTTGAAAATATTAATTTCATTTCATATCATAATTAACCTTTACCGAATGTGGACCACGTAGGTCTATTTTTGAATTCTAACCCATATAAGGGTTTTAATGACTAATAGATCTATATGCGCTGAAAAGGTTTAACTTTTATCATTTTATGATAAAACATGATCCTTAGTAAATTAACTACAGGGTATTCGGATCACAACGGTGTATTTGTTGGACCGCACTATATTTACCGGCTTTCGTGAAAACAAACCCTTCTATGCCGGCATGCCCGATGATTTCAATTATGAAGAAGTAGTTATCGGTGACGTTAGTCAATCCTTAGTCAAAAAGCCTATGAGCCTAATACTTCTTTTAGATCAGGCATGGCCAACTACAGGCCCGCGGATCACATCCACCGCATGCTGTGGTCGAGTTTGATTCGCTCCGTTTAAAATATGAAAAAATCCAATTTGCTCGCACATAGCAATTTTGCAAATGGATTGTATGAGCGTTCGCTATCGGCTCAACTGGGCAGCTATCAATTGTAAAATGTCTTCATTGAACCATAAAATGAACGATTTAAAAAAAAAGGAAAATTGATGCAGAACGCCGCATTTTTGGCAATAGTTGGACCTTGTATGAAAATTAAAATTGGGCTGTTGATGAAGAAAGTTGACAATCCCTGCTTTAGATATTCATCAAGAAAAGGAAATTCTTTGAAAAAGGTCAAATCAATTACTCTGTAACGTTTACACGTTGGATTCAAAGGGAGGTGACTGAAGAATTCTATACGAACGTAAAAGATATTTCATTGAAAGTATCATCCATCGCTAGTTGGACAATTTTAGTGTCTTTCTAACAAAGCCTGAACCCCTTGCCAAGAGGGAAATATGAAAAAATTGTCAATTTTTTGGGTATCATTGAACAGGCAATAAGTCATCCATTGAAACTAATCCGATCAACCAGAAATATTAACCTCTATATAATCCAGTGGGAAAAGTAGCACGTTCCAATTAGTGCTGCCCACATTATCTAACAGAGTTTACCAACACGCTACTGAACACCGCAACGCCCGCCTTTTTCCGGCTCATATATTGCTCATATAATTGAAATGTAATCCACTTTCTTTCACTTGTTGTGATTTCTTACAATTATCAGAAACCGTCTTAGGACTTTTTTATTGATTCCGAAATGTTTTATTTAACTTTTATTATGTCACATATAGAATGACAAAGTGAACATACAACCATAATCTAGGTGTCGCTAGAAAAATGAAAAACAAAAATTGCATAAACACAATGCAACAGGATATTATTGGGATAAATGATTCACACACGAGTTTTTCAAACAATAAAACTCTACTGAGCATGCGTGATTATCAAATGAGTCAAAGTATAACTAAGAAGAGTCAAAGTTTACAGGATATATATTATATATATTAGATATTGGAAGTAGAAATATTTTTAGCACAATTTGAACAGATTCCAAAGTAAGAAAGTAGTTCAAAACATAACAAATTTTAAAAAAAATTTAACTTTTACAATGAGCGACAATCTTGAGAAGGTTAGAGTTAGAGATACATACGCTCATTAGGGCAGTCATTTACTCTAAATCTGTGAAAACAATGTTAAAGGTAAATGTTAAACACTTTAAGTCCGATTTTACCACGTATTTGACAAGGGAAGTTTTTTATTACAAGAATTTTGAGGGTTATTTTTAATCTACTTTTGAAGGTACTCTTTTTACTTAGAAACTAATTGACGTAACAGGATCCACTTACGCGCCTTAAGTCCACATTAGTTTAATAATAAATTTAGATAATAGAAAGAGCTTATACACAAGTAAGTGCTTGTCTTTTGAGTTCACACTACGTGCGCGAGCAAGCACTCCTCCGCCGTGTATTTTGTTTGTGCAATAGCGTTTCTCAAAAATGTGAATTTTTTTCATTACTTTGTCGGTTCTTGGCATTATTGACCGATCTTATATGTGTATGTAATCGATACACATACATATGCTGAAGAAAGAATCAATTGTGATTTAATTCACAACGTAGAACTTAATTTGTGAAAAGAAACACCATTTAGAACTAACTTAATTTGTGAAAAGAAACACAATGTAGAACTTATGTGAAAAGCCGCACACTGTAGAACCTATTGACTGCATTTATTTACGCGGACAAATCATATATTTTTCAATTTTCAATTATAAGCAAAGGAACTGATTTGTTGATCCAAGTTCCGTTGTTGACCTTTGACTTAGCTGGTGTATTCTTAAAAGTGTCCAATTCTTCCACAGTAAGTAAAAAAACGAACACTGACAGTGCGTTGCTATTAATTTCAAACTGGATAGAAATTCGGTTCGTCAAATAACTTCTTCATAATTAACATTGGAGTGTTTTCATAAATTCCATAAAATATTCCTCCTAAAACGGATATAAATTTTTCCTTTTCAAGTTCACGAAGTCATTACTATGTCTAATAACAACCAGCGGTTCTCTACTTCCTTTTAAATCTACAATATTATCCCCGATTTCCATGCTATTAGATGGTTTTTTGATGTCCCAAAAGTTATATTTCCTAAATATTTTTTTATGGAATACGATTAGTCAACGAAAAACTAATACAATCATAGGAGGGATAATGAGCTAGAGATCAGATGGGGAAGATGCTTGGGTATAGGCAACTTGAAATTTTCCCTTTAAATTTCTACACATAAATAAGCATCAGTAAGCAATATTCTGGGCTTAATGTCAGAATGTTGTTTACAATTCACTGTGATATTCCAAACCTCTTAGTTACGCTTCTATTTTGTCAGACTTTTACGTATTTTTTGATGGTTAAGTCGTCTTTCTTTACTAGTACTAAAATTCATGTGTTACCACTAATTGAAAACAACCTTTTCTTCTGAAGAATTGCGAACTTTTCTCTAACGCGCTTTACAAAACCGCATAATGCTATGAAAAGAGCAACTATCATACTTTCTTCATTGCTTTGAAAACCGGCTTTCCTACGAAGCTATATACATTCAACACACAATAGAAAGATGAAATCTGTTCACTTTTTTGCCCTTTTGAACACGACCTTAAGAAATCAGAGCTTGCTTACAAAAAATAGCAAAGAGAGAGATAGTGTCTTCGCTTCTTTTTAGCAATAAGAGACCAAAACTGAGGCCAACAACTTTCATTGTAGCCAATAACTTGTAATACGTCATAGATGGATATAAGCACTCTCTTGAAATTACAGTCTGGCAGCGCCCTTTTCTTTCTCAAAATCTTTTAGCGGTCATCTATTGTTCTCTTACACTTTACAGGATAATAATTGTTAGCAATTGAAAGTCATGAAAACTTTTAGTCATATGATGAGCTTCAATTGTGTCGGTTAGCAAGCGAAATATAAAATAAAATAGCAAATTTAACGGCAATGTGTTTACAGTTTTAACAAAAAATTATCAAATATGCATAATAATCCCCAAATAATTAATTGCAATGCAGTGAACTGAGCAAAGTTTTATTTTCAAAAAATTGTAAATAATAATAAAATAATAATATTTGCCTATGTGCCTGGTTCTATGTAATATTAAGGTGAAATTGTGAAAAAAATTAATGTTTAAGTAAGCGATTAATAAAACAAAACAATACCAGCAGATGAACAAAGCAAACCGAAGAATCCATTTGGAAATTTAAATCGATTTGTTGAATTGTTTCCTTTCAATATGTCGACCATACAGCTGACTTTACTGTGGGAGCACATACTGAAGACTCGCCAATTGCCAGAATCATTGTGTCCTCATGCAATGTTTACTGAGTTTCTGGAACGTTTGCGTGATCCTGAGTGGCAAGTACGTCAGCATGCTTTAAGGGTTTTAGTTGATGTCTTGGTGATAATGCGTAGTAAGGCAGATCTCTTTATGGGTCCCATTGTACCGCAACTCATAGAGAATTTAGCTCATCAGGTTCCGGCAGTACGGAAAGGGTCTTTAGATTGCATACGGGTTTATTTAACTGAAACTGAACAACCCGACACGGTGATGTTAATGATTTTAGATACTGGCCTTAAGCAGAAAATACCTACAGAGCCATACGGTGGTCGTTTAACTTGTGCCGTGATGTTATCTCTACCAGCTCTGATACAAGTTGTTTTATTTACTAAACAAAAAAGCTATATAATTCAAAATACAGTCGATATGTTATTGGAGAATATAGGCCATGCAACACATCAAGAAGTCGCCTTAAAAGTTTTGAAGAAAATTCGCGAATTATTGCGGGAAAGTGAATTCAAAAAGTACATGTCTGACGATTCTTATCAAGAATTTGAATTGCTATGTAATTTATATGGCATATGTAATGACGACAAAGATGAGACGCGGGAAAATTCAGGTAAATGTAAATTTTTAAATTCGGAAAACTCCACAAGCGCGTGGCGTCTAATGGCTTCGAAAACTCAACCATTATCGAGTTGCGGACGTTCTTCTAAAGGTGAAGAGTCGCATGATAATAGATTCAATGATCAATTAGATTTAAATTGCTCGGGAAAAATTATAATGGAAACCGAAATTAAAATAAATGACGATACATTAACTATGCGCATTTTAGAGGCTAAAAGTGATGATGATGTAAGTGTAACAAACGCAGAAGAAATGCCGAAGAAACCACTTCTATATAGTAGTAATAGGGTAGACAATGAAGTAGTGTACGGCCGATTGAACAGTGCTCGAAATATACGCGATAACGTAGGCTTAGTGCAATTGTTAAGCGATTCAGATGACTTAGACAATGGCAATCAAACGATGGAAGCTAAAGAAGGTGGCACAGTAAATCAGTGTTTCAGCGCGATAGTAACGCCTTCGACACCAATACGTACTTCAAAACGCGTCACATTCGGGGGTGAAATAGTTAAAATGCGCACGCCTGACAGTGATGTTCTCTCTAACAATAGCATTAACAAAGAAGGGTCACAGCTTCCCGCAAATCAACAAAAAACTTTTGTTACAATTAAGAGAGAGCAACCGTCAGCATTGGTTGTACATGCAAGCAATGAAAATCATCTTCTTCCTCCCACTCCCGCGATAATAGACTTAAGTAAAACGACGGCTTTATCATTGGAAATTCCAAATGACAATACTAAACCTTTGGTTAGTCCCAAATGTAAAAATCAACAACATTACTTAAAGTCACCTCTTAAGTTAGTTTCATCTTCTCCCAAAGCAAGTATGGATAAAGAAGTGAATATCAGCTCACCGAAACCCACTTTCAAACGTTTAAGTCTAAGTCCTGTGGATGGTATTATAAGCCCCAGGACAGACCATAAAGAAGTAGAAGTATTACACAATTTGCAGCGGGATCCTTCCCCAAATAGATCTAACAAATTAGGACGACCAAATACGCCTCAAAGCAATGATCAACCGACAGAAAATCTTACCAATGTTAAGAATACAATACCTACACCTCCACCGCCACCACAACCACCACCACCACCACCACCACCGCCGCCGCCCGAGCCTCCAAAATCATGGGAAGGTTTGAATATTGTCGATGACAATACTTTATGGAACTTACGTTCAGGGGTAAGACTAAACTATGACACACTTTACATCAAATTTTTTATATTATAAACATACAAAACATTGAGACTCTCTCAGTAGCAATCTTCTGTAGCGCAGCTAATATTCATATGAATATCGAGAAAACTTTCGCTAATTCTTGCGAGCTTTTACACAAACAACAACGTTTTTAAATTTATTTATTTACTCACCTTTCAATTTCATATTTCCTGCACACACAATTAAAAATGAAATTATAAATTCAAATGCAAACGTTTTTCTCCTTTCTGCATTCGAAATGGATAGCGGTGGCATATGGAGGCACATATAAGGCACATGTATTCATAATAAATAAAAATTCGTTACTCCAGATATGAATTGAGTTTTAAATACAATCATTCGTTATAAACGTACATATGCAAGGCATGCACATATATATATAAACATGTGTATATATATTCAGATGTATGTGATTACATACATTTATACTCTTTCTTTACTGAACTGGGTTACTAGAATATGCACATATACATGCGGACAGGCCGCATATAGATTCGAAAACCACAGGGAGAATGAAATTTAACACATATTTAAAAGACTATATTTCATGTACCAGATATGCATGACCATGTTTATACTGCCATTGGCGATAATTATTTGCAATAACCACGAACTTAATTATATATACATACAAATAAGTTATGTAGTATACATATATTGTGAATGATTAGTTATATATAAAAGATTATTTGGCACACGAATGTAAGTATTGGCAACTGGTGGACCTAAGTCCACTTAAGTGGGAAAAATTAGTGACCTTTTTTTAGTGTAATAAAAATTTGAAAAATGTATATTTGTCTTCCATCTTCATACGTAAGAAGATGAGAATAAAAATCTAATATTAGTCAAGGCACATTCCTAATCTATATTTCTGAGTGTCAGTATATCAACACTCGTTGCATTCAAACCACCATGTATAGCATACTGAAGTAAAAATGTAATATTAATCAAGATGGATCCCTAATGTGTTATACATCCCCCATATAATCCCGTTAATGGAGCTATTTTACTCATTGAGTGTGTGCATTAGATTTGTCAAAAGTTTTTAACGAATTGAATGACATGCGACATAAAAACTTTATAGGAAAAAACTGTATAGGAAATATCTTGAATATTTTCTTATTATTCGCATCGACCAAGTCTGTCCACGGCTTCTTTAACAACCGACCACAAATTCATATTATTGCTGACTTTTTTTGACTTTGAAAAACTCTGTTGCCTCCTCCCAAAAGCTTCAAATTTAGCCTTGTTCCTTAACAATATAAAAAAAGAGCCGTCTATTTCGAATTCTTTACTTTTCAAACAATGTGTTTTCAAAGTTTGCTTGCTTGTGTCGATCTAGGGGCAAGCTTCCTTCCTATACTCCTAAGAACATATGGACATTCATCAGCTCTTTGGTGTTATACCCACCACTGTAAGATGGGGGTATGCTCATTTTGTTTTTTTCCATAATATATGTAACGCCCACAAGGAAGCTTCAGAGACCCCATAAAGTGTATATATTCTTGACTATCGTGACATTCTGCATTGATTTAGCCATGTCTCTCCGTCTGTGTGGTGTGCGTTGGTGGCACTCTCCTGGTCGCAAAAATGAAGATATCGTCTTCAAATTTGGTAAAAGCATTGGAAGTTTCTGCACGCAAGGTGATATTGAAAATGGGCCCAATTGGTCAGAGCAGTGGAGCGCAAGCTGAACACAACCCAGTTTTTTTCAAGAAAATTTTTTTGATTTTTGCTCGTTACGCAGAAAATATAAAAGTTAGCGGGCTGAAATTTTCCACATTTACTTGGCGAAATACTCCACCTCTTCTACTACTCGAGCGTGGAATGCGAAAAGCATAGCGTTGGGTATGCGAGATTCGGCTCCAGCTGAATATAACTTTCTTACTTGTTTCTTTTTGTGTTTATTTATTTAGCACGACTTTTTTTCTCTACATTAATTCGAGCTTATGATACTTACAGCATACATTTTACATTCTAAGTCATAGATTAGTTTGCGCTCGCTTCATAGCGATTATAGTTCAGTCTTATATACGTATGGGTATATATATACATATATATATGTAACACATCAATCAATATGTTCCTAGGATGACATGCCGATGTGGCCTCTATTGACGAATTCATATGATTGTTAGACAAACCTTCTAATGAAATGTGTCAAAATTTCTTGAGATTCTGATCATTGCTTTAGAAGTTTAACAAATCAAAATCGGAATTTCATTCCTAAAGCATTCCTAAAGCAATTGTTCGTTTGGAAGTTGGTACTATCTAAAAATCATATGAATTCGTCAATGGACATTCTATGTTTGTATGTCATTCGTCAACCTTGTTGAATTGTGTGGTGAATGGATAAATAAATAAAAACGCGCGTTTAAAGAATAGAAATCGATTTAATCTGGCAATGAGTTTGCCTTCAATTTCTCAAAAAATCATATGCAAATAAGTTCGAATGTGTTTTTACAAATTTTTAGGAACAGCTCAGATTAGGTAGTTGGAAATAGCAGTTTAGTTACGTCGCTCATACTACTACGATCAAAGAAGAAAGGACCTTCTTTTTTAAATATGTGCTTCAAATATCAATAATGTTTTCTTTCTTCTTTTTTTGAGATTTGTATGAACAATTGACATATCGGTTTGTTATTAGGTGTACAAATAAATTGCTTTCGCCCAAATTGGTTGTTCCATAAAACATAGCTGATGCGTTTAAAACGACGAAATTTGCATACGTGTGTACGTTTCCAGCAAAAGCACCCTAGGAAGTGATATTCTCCAGATCTGCCTGTCTTCCGATTACCACCAATTTAGATTGATGAAGTCATATTTAACAAATAGGTGGGTCACAAAAGTTGCAATATGTCTGTGTATGCAAATGTGTCAATGGCCATTTCGCCTTCAAACCGATAAGTTCCTACCGCGAGGGCATCCATAGGCCACCCGGTAAATGGCAAGAGACCATAGATAATGATATTTCAATTATTAAGTTCTGTAACAAGTGTAGCTTGAATAAAGTTGAAGTTTATCAAGAAACGTGAGGAATTTATTGTATATCTAGGAAAGAGGAAGAGAGGGGAAGGTGGTGGCTGCGACCTAGTGGGTGTCTGAGCGTTCACTATAGTTACGACCAAAGTAAACTTTACTTCACTTAAGATTTGAGTTTGTTTTGCCTCAACACAATACCTACGAAGACATTTCTTTCTTTCTTTTCTTTTTCAGGGAAGTACGTTTTGCACTACCTTCGTAGCTTACATTCTGAACAATACCAAAAATTTTTAGTAAAAGTATTTGCAATGACGCACTATTTGACGGAAACCTGTACGTTTGTAGATGGAGATGGTAGGAGCCTAAGGCTCGCCATAAGAGAAGCATTACTACTTCTTGTTTCATTTGAAATTTCATAAGCAACTAATATAAGTTGAGATGCATAACCAGTAGTCACGCATATTGTTTTATATATAAGTGTAATATTTATATTACTAACGAAAAATCAAATCCGAGATTTTTTGGTTCAAGATTTTTAACTCGCTCGCTACCAACCATCACCATCACCACTTGTGGTAAAAGTTATATTAGGTTAGTGCGGACATATGTAACACGCAGAAGAGCTTAAGATATACCCATCTCATATTTTACCGATATATTCAGAATTATAATATGAATTGATCTAAGCCTGTCTCTCCGTCTCTCCGTCTGATGTCTATCCATGTATTTTTGTGTTCAAGTTACAGATTGGAATTTATGAGGTTTTTTTATGAAATTTGGTGCAATTACGTGTTTTAACCCGAGGACGAACGTTATTGAAAATGCTTCGGATCGATCCACTTTTTCGACCACTCCCCATATAACGAACTATAAAACAAGATATAATTTTTGTGTTCTGTAATAAAAATAAGACTTATGTTGAACAATGTGGTGTAGGGTATTTAATCGTCGGCATTGCCCGACTATAATATCCTTACTTCCTTATTTTCCTTATAATATGACCAGTCACTCAAGTGATTTCCCCTAGTCGTGTAATACCGTGACGGTCAAAAAGAAGTGAAGACGAGGGAAAGAGAGATGGGGAAGCGACTGCGGTCTAGTGACTGTGCGATTAATCGCTAATTGCTACGCCTTCATCAACTTAGCGTTCACTATAACTACGACCAAAATAAGCTCTACCCCATTGATATTTGCATCCGCGAACACTGACTTGGTAGTCGCAATTCGCACCTAACCGGCCACTGATGCGGACACCCATTGTGTATTTGTCATACAGCCGTTCCTTACTAACTACACCCTACTAAGGCATGTTTACATATAATCGCGAAAAAAGATCTTGGACTGCGATGGATATTTTCCCCAGGATCCTGGTAGCGAAGGGGTGAAATTAATTAATTATTAGGCTGTATCTCAACAGATAGACTGTAGTTCAACAAAAAGCGCTTTTATTATTATTTCATTACAATTGTTTCTTTAGACGTGTATTTGCACTTTATAAATTTTTCGTCTATGTAATATACATTTTTTATAAAATTCTAAAAAATTCTGCTGAATCAACTAAATTTTTGTTGGTCATTCTATTAAGAACACGCAACTTACAGTTGCAAGGAAAAGGTAAAAAAAAAGAATGCCCATAACAACTTACCAGTCAGCAGCAGCCACGTTTATGACGTACAAAATCTGGGTCACATTCACTAAATTGCTCTGTCCTGGAATAACAAGGGAATTCTAAACTTTTTATGTGAACATATAAACAGAAAAAAAAAAAAAAACAAACAAATGAAAATGTAGTCAAGGAATATAAAAAATTCACGAAAATTAACAAAATTACTGAAATACTTAGAAAAGATGTTGAGTTTCACTGCTACAAGGACATTGTTAGAATTGTTAGATTGTTGTGTGGCTGTGTGTATGCATGTACGATACAATTTTCTATTACTTTCTCGTGCGGTATTATTATGTTTATTTAGCATGTCAAGCGTACAGCACTTTCAAAAGCGATTAAATTACGTTTTTATTAGGGCCACTTTCATTAAAGCTTCTATGATTGTTTCCCTATAGAAAATAAGTATCGCACCGTTTATTAACTTTATTATGCTGATTTGTTGCCATCCAATGATTTATGTTTAAAAATTATTCCATTTTATTTGACATATGCTTGCATAAGTAAGAAAATCGTAATTTGCAACAAATTAAAACTCCTTTTAAAAAGTTCTAAAAGCCTTTAACTCTAATTTCATTATGTAAATGCAAAAAAAAAGAAAAAAAATCGATTAATAGCCATTTAAAAATGCAGTTAGTTGAAAAATGTTAGCACTGAATAATAAATGAGAAATATCTCAGATAGGTAAACAAACGCGTCTAAAAACGCAAAGCAGGAACGTGTCTCTAATGCAAGAGGGATAGCAGTATTTTGTATTTTTATCCCCAAGCATGGCACCATGTTCTTTTTAACACTTGAAAAAACGGCGTGGTGTCTGAGAGTAATATAAGAAGAAAGCTTTTGTGGTAAGGGCTGATAATAGTAATAAATATTGTAAATGTCATCACTGTAATATATTTAAACATAGTGTAGACGCACATGCGGGATGGCTAGGCCGTACCGACATTTATTGGAATAACATTAACGACTTTGTCTAGGAAAAACTATAAATATTTTCTTACAGCTCCCATCATGAAAAATGTAATATATCCGCTGTTTGTTCAATTGCGGGGTAAACATTCTGAAGTTTTTGATTCAGAGCTTTCAGAACTTTTCTCTTAAATTATTCATTAATAAAATTGCCACTTCAGCGCACTTTAGTAGGGTTAGTCCACAATTACATAAAAACCATACATCACACATCAATAAGATGGAATATATAAATATGGCTGTTAGTTTGTACCTCTATCACAACAAAATAGTTGCTCAAAAGGGCGTTAAGACGCTTCGAACAGCAATCTAAACGTTTTTCTTTAGTTTGATAAAACCCATTATCTGGCCACTCCGCCACACTGTGTTAGATATCCAGTTAGACCGTTCGCTCGCACTAGTCCAAATTGGTGCAAATTCTATATTTGAACCAATTACAGGATTATTGAATAGAAATGGGTCTCGGTTTCATGCAGGCCAAAAAGCATGCTTCTGCTTCTAAAATTTATGCCTTACGTACGAACAAATCTATCACTTTCTTTTCTTTGTTTTTGTGAGTTCCAAAGTAGGATTCTATGAACGGTGAAGTCTGTGGTTTACTTCAATATGAAGTCTTATATGTTATTGTCACGTAGCGGTCGACCCTCTCCTCTTCTCCAAACAAACATTTACGTTGCTCCTGAGCGTTTGGTTGCATTAAAAAAAGAAAAACACAACAAATGAAAGCCCACAAAATAAATATAAAATGCTTGCGTCATAAGAACGCTTACTTGTTAAATGTTTGACAAAATCAAATGCAAGAGTGACTTTTTAGAACGAATATAATTAATCTTTTTCATGGGTGTAAATAGGTAGCCTTTCCAAAAAGAACTGCAACACATTTTGCCCTGCAAGATAGTCTGTGCCAGACAGCTTTCCTTCACTACCTTACGAATGCAAACAATCTTGCAAAGGAATGCAATCAATAGCCAATTACCGCGCAAGTAGTTAGCCTGAATTATCTCCTTCAAAAGGTAAAAACTGCTTTAGCAATTTCGCACCCAAAACCTCTGAAGCTCTGTTCTTACGCTTAGTACACGGCAGCTTTTAGTTGTTTCAAAAGTTAAACAAAAACAAGTGCACACAACATAGTGGAACGTAACTCGCCCTTAAATACTTCTACTTCATCACTTCCTTTGTTACAGTTCTTCTTATAAAGAGCTTTTCAGAATAATGCGTTATATGGCGAGTGTTCGAAAAAGTGGTTCAATTCGAACCATTTGCAATAGCATTCTTCCTTGGGCCTAAGCATGTCACGCCAAAGCACGAAACTTTATCTTAACATCTCAAAAATTACGATGTGTAGGTTAACCATAAGAAAACAAGGCAGGCAGACATTCAATCAGGAGAACGGACAGACGGATAGACAAGCTTGGTCGATGTAAAAGGTGATTCTGGGTCAATCGGTATAATGCGACTTGTAGGTTAAATACAAGAATGCAAGACGCACAGACGGACAGACAAGCTGAGATCGGTATAAAAAGTCCTTCTGTGTATTACGAACATCCACACAAACTTGATATGCCCTTGTACCACAAGAGGTGAAGGGTATAATTATGATCAGAAAATAGTAAAATAAGATAATTTAAAGAAATAAACAGGTGCCGGAGACGATATTACGCCCGGAATTTAGAAATTTCTGGGAAAAACAGCATACATTATTCTTGAAGAGAATATCGTAGGAAAATAAGTTAAAGAAGAATCTTTCACTATCAAGCTAGCACACTCTCAAACTGTTCCCGAAATGTAAATTTAGCCATTTTCTACCCAGACACAATTTCTTAAGACTGCATTAAATTAATATTGGTTATATTCTTCCTAGAGCTGACCATCTGCGTTCACTGGGCTTAACTGGCAGATCGGCCTCAAAACACTCACATTTATTTACGGAAATACGAGATAAGGAATAACGAGAACTTTTTTTGCAGCAGAGAAGGGTGCAGCAAAAATGGTTCTTTCACGGAAGAAATTGTTTGCGCAAGTTTTTTTGTAAAACACGCATTGTCCGAAAATATGAGTATCGTTTTTTTTTTGGTCAACGCTTGGTGCGATTAACTTATCTTGCGTTATCTATAATAAATTAATACAACTGCTTTTATAAAATTGACAAGTATTCGAACCAATTAATGAAATGGTGCTTTTTTCATATTTGAAAAAATTTAAAGATATATCCCACGCGAATCAGTTCCAACTTTTCAAAAGTTTAAATACTGCTGCTACTAGTTATCTGTGCAAGTACCGAAAGACGCTTTTCGCAATCCTTTTCTACCTTACGTCTGCATTGATCATATAAAGCGTTGTACATTGACTTGTGTCGATACATAACAGTCAAGTAATCTCTGTGAGACCTAACCCCTATGCAATTCAAACACATTTGAAAGCAAGTGCGTTTGATACACTTCACTTTCTGATTTCTAAAGAAGTAAAAAGCTAACTCCAAACAAATTTGACCTTAGTGCGAAGAAACTGCCACACATGAATTGATGAAATAAAAATAATGCTTACCCTCGTTGGAAAATTAAAATTTAGTAAACGCATTTCATATCTACTTTCGTAATCTAATGCAATCTAATGTAAATTGAATGAAAGTCTCTTCCCATCGAAAAATCTTACTACGCCCTTTAAATTTTTAAAAATATACACACATTAAGGTTTACTGTGTTGCAAACTATTCATGAATATGTATAAAATGAAACAACAACGCTAATGGTCAAGTGTAAGAATTTCTCTATTATTAGAGACAGTGGAAAAAAGTACATTTTTATTTTGAAGAATTGCAAAACCTCGAGAAAATCTAAAGGTCAAAACTTAATTGAAATCATGCAAAAACTTATCTTAATAGAAATGAAAAAATGGGAAAAAGGTTTTCATAAAAAAGAAAGTATTTTTTAGGCAAACACTAACTCTCATCTAATCAAACTAAAAGCCAATGAAAATTTTGAAAAACAAAATTGCTTTCGATTAAAGGTAATGGCTTGTTGTCTTCTCTCTGTGCAGAATTGGCGCCATCGTTTAAAAGGTGTGTTGCAATTAGAGGAGGCGTTACGTTCTTCTGAAAATTTGGCTCTTATACAACCTTGTCTGGACAGTTTATTGCGTACTTTATTATCATCCGAATGCAAGCATGAAGTGGCCGAAGCGAAACATAATTTGTTAATTAATTTAATAACCCGATTGCCCTTGGACAACCTGGAAGATCGTACTATGCAGATTATGAATGGTCTTTGCCGTCAGAGTAGTGCCGGTGCTAATCGTGTATTCAAAGTTTTAATGCATAGATTACCGCCGGCTTCGATAGTTTTAAAATTATTATCACAAGAATTTCTTCACGTGAAAAGCTCAAGGGTAAGTGAAACAAGAGAAAATAAAAAAAAAAAGAATTCAATATTAAAGAAAACGTTGGTCAAGCGAAAAGCAACTGTCAGAGTTGCCAAAGTACTACAGCATGCTGTTGCTTTACTATTATAGGCCATTAGGTGACTGCTTTAGTTTCCGGCCGTCCGACAAATACGGAAGTACCGCCAAATATTTACATGATTCAGTAACGAACTGTACCCCCCTTTGAGTGTGCTCAATGCATTTCATTTACATGACTTTCCTACTTCTTTCGTAACCTCATACCATTGAATGTTAATAACTTTGATTGCTTAAATATAGCTAGCAAAGGAAAGACAGCCAATTAATACGAAAAGCACAAAACATTTTTGAATAACAATTTAATATCACTTACCTCTTCATCTAATGGCAAAGTTAGTTAAGCTCGTATTTCCCTTAAATAAAGCAAAAGCCTTAAATTGTTTATAAATTATTTTTTTCATTCGTAGTTTCGAGAGCATGCCCTACAATTCGTCGCATACGCATTAATGACTTTTCCCAGTACTTGTTTTGATACGAAAACTTGTGTTACAAATGCTACGCACGCTGCCTTAAACCGTAAACGTCGTGTACGTAAGGCCGCTCTTGATGTTCTTGCTGTACTGGGTCACATTACCAGCATTCGTAATGTTTTAGCTGTAGTCGAACAAATAGTAAACCCACGTGACGATGCTGCTGCTTTAGTAGCTGCGGTTAAAGCACGTTTGTCACGCAAACTCTTGCCCGTCATAACTAACGATGATGGCGTCAAATACACATTGCACTTGCCACCCACACACCTAACCGATAATTATCAAAAGAATCACCATGATTTAAATAATTACAATACCGAACACGTAGAGGATTGGAAAGATCAACTGGGAGCGGATATTGATTGGATTAAAGCCGGCATAGACTCCGTATCGCCTACGACTCTAAAACGTCGCAGTTATCCAAGTAGCAATTGTTCTCAACAGAGTGTTTCTGGTTTTCCCACCGCCATCGTTAATAATACAAAGTAATTATCTTGATTAAGTTATAAGAAATGTAAGCAAAAATACTTATCTAGTCTTCTTTTCCAAGTGTTAGCTTAAATTATAATGAATCCTACATACAACGTTTCAAATGGCGTCCACCTGCAGACAACAGTGTGGCAAAGAATTACACTAATGTAAGTATTAACGTAATGCCGAGAGTATGTAATTTAAAACCCATTTAAGCCGTTTATTTCTCTTTTTGCCTCTCTCTGTCTATTGTGTGTTAGCGAAACTCTTATTGTTTTAGAAACTTGAATCCCTACACATAAATTCTTTAATCAGGTTGATCAGGTTAATTTTAAGAACATTTCCACAAAAAGTGCCCACGATATCGTAAGCACCTACGTAACGTGTATCGATCTGAAGTGTGGGTTATTAGAGACAGGTAATAGTTCAGATAAAAAGTGATACGAAGCGATCTATTGCTTGAGGTTAACAATAAAATATATTTAAATAAGCAATTATCTAAAAATATGAGGGGAAGACTCACTTGTGCTGTCATTAACGCAATATGTTTTAAAAGATGGAATAAACGGAAGCTAAACTTGTTGACTTTATATACATTTTGTAAGACCAAAGTCTTAAAGCACTAGCGTCCGAAGCAATCGGCTTTATTGAAAAATCTATTGCACGTGAGATTTGAACCCTCGACCATTGAGTTGTGAGTCGAGATCCTTAGACTACTTGACCATTCTTTTTAAGTCGTGACTTTCTTTTTAAGTCGTTTACAGAAAGGCCCATATGCAGGAGTTTTCTTAAAGGTTATGTAATATAATCTAATTCTCTTAATTCTTAGTAGCGAAATGTTAACATAACTTACCCCATCTTCTCTGTTTTGAGTTTCCTGTTGGTCTTTTGAACTTAACCAAAAAGGGTTAACAGATTTGTTTGCTTATCCTTAGGTCGTTATGCATTGACAGAAAGCAGTAACTAACTGTTATAGATATAGAAGTGAAATGTAATGTGCGTTCCTTTCATTTCCTTCTGCTGTTATATCTCGGAAAGATTTCGTAACCGTCGTATTAATAACAGACTCCAGTAGCTTTTATAGGTGATAAGAAAGTATTATAGTCGAGCGAATAACCTCTTCCTGCAAAAATTTTGCCGATTACAATCTCTTTTGAAATTCTGATATGCACGGATGATGCATTGTTATCCATTTTTAAATGGATTTTTGCTCAAATTTGTAAAGTCGAAATTCAATTTCTATTGTTTTTTTTTTTAGTTATTTATTCAAGTACATTGATCACAGAGACAGTTTCAAATCGAATTTATTTCTTTTTTTGCACTTGCGAAAATCCCGATATCTGATATAACATAAAATAAATTTGGCATCATATAGCACAAGCCCTCAGGTTGAGGTTCTACCTAAAACGCCCTATTCTCTCCGCTGTTATAAGTAGACATTAGTTCTTCCGATTAACACATATTTTATTCGTTGGGTTATCGTTTGCTTGAACGATGTTCCCATACTTATGGCGGCACGCGAATATGAAATTTTTGTGGATAGCCTCAAGGGACCTATTGTAAGTTTCGGACGGAACTCCTACTATTTCGAAAAGACAGCACTTTATTGCATATTGCAATAAACATATCGAAAAAATGAATGCGAGTGAATGCAAGTTTATATATTGTATATTACAGCATGTATTACATATATGTGTGAGATATGAATATATTGAAGAAGAGTATATACAATTCTCTGCGTATCACGAAAGTTATTATGTATGTGGAATACTCCGTTCTTTCAGCAGTTAGTATAAAAGCGACAGGTGCTATGCTTGCGTTACTTAATGCGGTGTAGTCTATTGAAATGAAGGCTAGAGGACAAACACAAATTCCATACATGCTCCATTCATCACATATCAAAAATATCATAAAATTTTGGATAATATTTAAAAGTTATTGCAATGATTGTTTGACTGTATTAGAAGTGCTTACTAGCTGTCCGCACAAACCATGTTTTATAACTTCTTCCACTTTGGAGTCCAAACGCATAACGGCAGAGATGCCGACTGACGGACGAACAATTGCAACTATTTCTGCTCTCTCTCCTTCTCTTCCTCGCTCTCATGTCTAAATTTTTAAGCGGAACGACCAAGGTCTTTCTTGAACACTTTGAGTTTTGAGATAAGGAAGGCATGGGAAAGTCCATCTCACACATGACGACACCGACACGACGATAATTCGCTAGCTACTGTATATCCTACGTAGTCCAAATACTCATTACATAAATTATTATTACATAAAGAGACTTACTTACTTACCTCTCGCTTACTGAGCATGCCCTGCAAATAAACGAAAGCACAACCCGAACGAATGAGTCAAAATAATATTTAGTATCATTTGTGCGGCCATTTAAAAAGGACTGCTTCTCTCTTCCTTAAAACGAAAAAGTTAGAAGTTCATATCATTTGAAATTCATAAATTGGGTAAAAAGAATAACGAATTTCACAGATGATTTTTCCATATGTGATCAGTTCAAAAACTACGAACGATCTGAGAAACAACATCTGCATAAGAAAAACAAATTTATGGGATATTTATCAAGAACACCCTCAATGCACTTCTATGCCGGCTAAATGTAAAACAAAGGTTAGCGGAAAAAATACGAATGAAGCCTTTAAGCTAAAACGTTTTTGGTTTTTTTTTCTTAATATAATTTCAGGCTGATAATGGCAATAATAATTTTCAATATATATTTGAGACGAATCCTACAAGTTGTGGTTTAACATATAAAAACCAAATGGTAAATATTATCGAGCAGAAAAAGAATTTTTTTTCATCGCAAGAAATTTGTTTATTTTTCACATATACAACGCTTGACAACCAAAAATCTACGCAACGATATACTTACATTCCAATGCACAGTTGCAGAGTACTCGAATTTAAACGCACGTAACTTGGTGGCCAAGTCATTCTCTGAATCTTCCATAGATGAAAGAAGTTCGGATAGTACTTATACTAGTAGCGGTGGTAGCAATGGCAGTAATGATAGTACGACAGGGAGGGGCGTTGCTGCCGCGCCTAATGAAAGCATAAGTGGTCGTTTCACGCGGCAAGTTATTAATTCAAGGTAAGACGTTTTTTCTCTGGCTCTTATCGAATTAATAATTAAACCCTTTTGTAATAAAAAATAAAAAAGAAACAATTTCTTGCATTTCGTAGATTTCCTGCCATGGATTCGAATTATTTACGTGTGCACAAGCCGCCCACCTACTACCCTGGCTGGGGAGCTTATGCTCATTTACACAGGCAGCAACTAAATATGAACGCAACATATCCTAAAATCAATTATACATTACCGTCCCAAAGTCATATGACTGCGCGTAGGCGTACACAAAACCAGCATTATCCACAAACGCAACAACAACAACAACAACAAAAGCAACAGTCACCACCTTATTACTATATCAATAACAATGCCAATCGCATGCAACATTTTAATCATTATACTACAAACCAACCACATTATCATCATTATCAGCAGCCGCAACCGCAACACCAGCACACACAAAAGAGCAATTGTACAAATCAAGGTTTTTATTTGTTGAAAAAAAAACTACTTAAAAAACTTTTTTTACAAATAATTTCACAACTTTTGCAGAGACTTTCAAACAACTTGAAACTACGTCCCTAAACGACTTAACAGCCAACAACAATTGCTCGGATTGCAACTTGGATAGCACTTATACCATATATTCGAATGCGAAAGGCGCTGCAAACTCGACAGCAACGAATGGTCGCCGCTTCGTTAAAATGGAGAAAATTCTAACGCAAAAGTAAGTTTTAAAAAATGTAGAGAAAAAACCAAAAAAACTCACACAAAGCTTAAGTTAATCCTTAAAAGTAATGTAATGTTCTGTCTGCTAAGCAGACGTTTATCGTCGATTTTCTGCAGGATAATTAAAAAGTTTGCTTTGAATAACTGTTGAAGTTCAGGGAAATAATGCCAGTTAGGGAAACCTGTATAGGTGTATGTGCGATTGAACATTTTCAAAGTTTTAATACATTTTACAAGTATTAAAGAAGAAGATAAACAGTTTAATGAACTCGCAAGGAACTTGTTGATGAGTTATTTATAAGTAAAAGAATTTATTAAATAAGTGGGACAATTTGCCTACATAAAGAAATTTCTAAGATATTTAGATAAGATATTTAAATGAAGGTTCGAGTTGAAGTTTTTTGCTTGGGGAACGATCAGAACTAAGAGTTATGTCGTTAGTAACGTAAACGCTTTATTAGCGGAATCCATAATCTGCGCTCGAATTCACTTCAATCGACTGTACGTCACGTCCTAGTTTAAAATACTTTAAAAGCATTTATTAAACTTGCATACACTTACCCTTGTACATTCAAATGAACTGAAGATTATTGTGAATATTTGATCTTCTACTAAGAGTCGATGCTTTTGAATTAGAGGAATTGCTTACAATTTTTACCTCTCACATTGTATGTTATCTATCATTTTGAAAAATATTAAAAAATGGCAACACCACAGCTATTCTCTGGAGACATCTTTAGCTCAAAGTGTTCTTAGACTCCAAATTGGAACTAAAAACCAAAATCGTTTAACCCACTTTACTACATCTAGTGAAACACGTAGAGGTTTTTCAAAATATTGATTGTGGTGTAAAAAATGTTCTTCAGTGTTCTTTTAGTCTGCGATTCCAGGATCACAAAACTACCTTTCTAAGTTCAAAT
>CCAG010014870.1:0-101753 GCA_001077435.1 Glossina morsitans morsitans
CAGAATCACAATGATTTGTGACGATTGCCAGATCTGAAGTTAATGGTATAACTTTAGTCCTATAGATTATTAGGTAACTGAAATTGTACGCAAGCGGCAAGCTTTTTGAAAGGCTTTGAAAGTTTCGAAATTCAAGTAACTTATGAAATGCTTTTGACATCTCTCTGTTAGTGTCTGACAAATTGAAATTAAACGCTCATTCCACAAATCGAAATTTCATCTCAAATACTGAATTTTAAGGGTTACATTATTGCCTAAATAAAAGCTTCCTTATGGCGAACTACTGTTACAAGTGCACGCATAAATATCAGCTGAATCTCGGGGCTTAAGCGAGCAAATTTATGTACGAAATTGTAACCTTTCATTTCTGCCATTATTTATTTATTTATTTATTTATTTATTTATTTATTCCACTTATACACAAACTCAACTAAAACAAACGACAGTCGAGTTCAAATGACTCTTAAAGTAAATCTTAAAGTAATTATTATTAAAAAAACTTAAGTATAAGTACAATAAAACAAATAAAAGGAAAAAAAGAAAAAAAAGAAAAAGAAAAAAAGCATGTACACAATTAGCACAGAGCCACACCCACAACCGGTACAGAACCTAGTTGCAAATGAACCCCTAAGCCACCGCAAACATGCATAAGCTTGAAAACCGAATAGTTAACAACAATTAATTTTCGAATCATAGTGATTTTTTAGGATTAAAAGCTAGTTTAAGTACGACATTGGCAAATCTCGTGTATTAAGCGATGTTGCTTTAAAGGACTTCAAAGTGTCCGATAATGAAAAAAGGTGATAGACGTTATTTAGGTTCTTACAAACAACTCTGAGCGGGTTAAACAGCTCATAATTATATTTACAATGACTAACCTTAACCAAGGTAAAGTGCCTAGAGAAGCGGTTAGGAACATTAAAACTTATTTCTCCAAGTAATGTCGGCGAGTCAATAGCGCCGTTTATTACTTTGATTGCGAAGCAAACGCCAAGAACAAATCTACGTTCTTCAAGAGACGGTAAGGACAAAAGAAGCAACCTATTTTCATAGGGAGGAACAGAAGCAGAAGCAAATTCCTAAAGGCAACCAACAGGAATTGCTTTTGAATGGATTCAATTGAGTCTACATAGCACCTATATGAGGGAGACCACACAATACTCAAGTATAGGCCTAACCAAACACGTATACAGCCTTTTGATAATATACGGGTCATCTACATCTTTGGACCACCTCTTGATGAAACCAAGAGCAGCCCTGGCTTTACTTAACGAGAACTTAACGTGCAAGTTAAAACGTAACCTACGGTCAAAGAGGACGCCTAGGTCTGTGAACGACTCAACGTCCTCCAACTTATGCGAATCTATAAAATAATGGGTTATAAATGACTTCCTTCTAGACAAAGAAAGCTTCTTACGTTTATTTAGGTTTAGTGTCATATAATTTGTAGAGCACCATGCCACCAATTTATTTAGGTCAGTTTGAAGCTGATGTGATTGCGATTATAAGGAAAAAGAAGTAAACAGTTTCACATCATCAGCATACATTAAGATCTGACTAGATTTAATCGCCGAAGGCAAGTCATTAATGTATAGATTAATAAAATGGGTCCTAAGTGGCTACCTTGAGATACTCCTGACGAAACGTGGAATTGATATGAAGTGGTGAAGTTAAACAAAACCCTGAATGACCTATTATGCAGATAAGAGCTTATCCATTTCACTAAATGGGAAGGGAAGCCAGCGGCTTGAAGTTTAAAGATAAGTAATTTGTGGTTAACCAAATCAAACGCTTTGCTAAAATCGGTGTATATGACGTCAGTGCAAGAGCCATTGGAAAATGCCTTGAAAACCTGACAAGTGAACTCTAACAGATTAGTGACCGTAGAACTCCCTTTTCGGAAGCCATGTTGGAGTGGAGAAATATATGATTTGATGGTAAAGGTCAAACGCTGAGTCAGAATTCTCTCAAATAGTTTAGGTAAAACACTTAGCTTGGCAATGCCTCTATAGTTCTCCACGAGTTGTCTACTCCCACTTTTGTGAATAGGATTAAGATAACTACTCCTCCAACACAAAGAGAAAACACCTAAATTCAGGGACAATTTAAAAATCTTTGAGAAAAAAAAAAAGGAAGAAAAAGAAAGGAAATGAGTGGCTAAGTAAAGTTATTCCATAGCTGAGGCAGGGCATGGCGTGGTGCGGGTGTGGACGAACGGAGTAGGGATAGGGACAGTTACCGACGGACGAAGAATTGACCAACGGACAATGGACAAGACAGACAATAATATAAGCAAAAGGAAATGAACAAAGAGAGAAAAAGGAAGGAAAGAAATAAGGAGAAACAAAATAAAGCAATAAGTAGATAGCGGGAAGAGTCTCATGGGAAAAAAAAAAGAAAAAAACAAGAAAAGAATATAATAAAACCCCCGCTACACAATTTGATCCCAATCTTCTTCCAAAGACTTTTTAGAAGAATCTACAGGCAGAATATTTTTTGAATTGAATATTTATTGTTCATGGAATCGGCTTTACTTACTGCATTAAATCAAACGCCGTTGGTCATGATAATATTAGCATCAAGCTTTTGAAATTAATTCTTTCGGAGGTCATTCTGCCTTTGACTCATGTTTCAAATCATATTATAACTACGTGCACACTCCCCGACAGTTGGAAATTGGGGATAACAACACATATTGGGAAAAAGTCATCATCAGTTTGTAATGAGGCTTGCTGAGCAGTTGTCCTCGGCCCGTGGTGCCGCATTACAAACAAGAAAAACAAAATTTAAAAAAAAGTATATCCCCCAATTACATTACATTAAATAATGTAGTCGGTCCTGTCTGTCGTCCGTTGGTCCTTCCTTTGTCCGTTGGTAACTGTCCCATGTCCCTTCACTGCCCCTTATACGCGCACCACTCCATACCCCGCCTCAGCGGTGAGGCATGCGGCCTCACATTATTGGTTTTTTATTTATTCATACCTAAAAGAAAGCATAACAAAAAAAAAGGTACTTAGCTGCTACTCAATGGTGCTCCATTGCAGTAATCTTCTTCATCTCATCACACAATGGCATTTAGATGTTGGCGTGTATACAGGCAACAATCGCAGCACAATCAGTTGAAACTGTATGAGAACGTAGTTCTGATATGCCTACTGAGATGACATCCACTTGACGCAATAAAAAACGTTTTTTCTTTTCCGTTTACTTCTTCTTTATTTCACAAATCAATTACTAAGTACTTCTCTTTGCAACAACACATATGTCTATTCGTAGTTAACAAATTTCTTTTTTAGTAAACATATTCTATCAGATTTTTGACTTATATGAAATTTATAAATTTGTTTTCATTTTTTCATTTTCATTTTTTTTTTTCCTAAAATGATTTTTTTCTCCTGATTCTGGACTTTTTTTTGTGTTTTCTTGTTTTTTCTTTATTACCCCCGGTTTTTTTTTTTGGAAAATTCTATCAAATAGTTTCCAGTTAGTTTCTACCGGTTTCTTACTTCATTAATGTTCCACAGGCATTTTTGTTATAGTTGTTTACTGAAATATTTATATGTACAAACTTTACTTCTCCTGAGGCTTACGTTCAATTTGGGAAAATTTCACTTCTTATGTCGAAATTCCGATTTAATTCAAGCATAGTTTTTATGATCATTGGAATTATTTACTTCAAAAATATCTCTTTCAAACCGCACACACACAGGAATGTGCTTAAATTTGTTTATTCATGACCAAAGATTTTGTTAACCGAAATTTCTTTCTTCCGATTACTTCTGCTTTTCAATTAATGGACTCATAAGTTAATGTGTGCAATTTATTAGAAGAATTTTTGATATTTTGTTCTTTTTTCACTTTTCGCATCAATTGCAAAGTTTAATTAATTTTATATAAATGTTCATTAGTGATCTGTTCTCTATAAACTTCTGCTGTTCACCTTTTTTATTTTGCGAAGAAAAAATTGAATATTAAAACAAACAAAACAAACAAACAACCATCACCAAAAATTCTTCTTCGCATAATTTCGTTTTTTTCTTATTTTTTTGCATAGCTAACGGCTAGCCGCTATTTTGCAAAGAACCGCAAAATCATACGATGTCCCATAACGACATGTCGTTACTGAGACATTTTTGGTAAAAGCAGACCGATAGATACTCTCCCTGAATTTGTTCGCGGACGTTACAAGTTCTTTCCTAAGATTTCCGCCCAATTAGCATTCTTCCTGCTTTGTCGAAGGAAGGTTTAATGACTGATCAGATTAGGCTACACTTGTGCGTGCAGAATTTACTCCATGTGAACAAGCCAGGGTAAGTACGGCAAGGTGGAATGGACGATCCTTGTAGTGATTGATTTTTCCAAGGCCTTTGATACAGTTGTCCATAAGTTACCGCTGCATAAACTCAGGTATTATTTTGTGTTTAGTTTGTTTCCAATCAATTTAATCAGTTCCTATGTGGCGAATCTGCACAAACGGGTGACCGTTCCTAACGCCTCCTCTGAATAAAAAATGTTTGCATTTAGTGTTCCGCAAGAGTTTATTCTGGGACCTATCTTATTTAGCCGCTTTATCAACGATTTGATTATATTTCGTCACAAACTTGTTAGAATGGACGAGCTGGTTCAGCGTATCAATGAAGGTCTAGATCTTATTACTCTCGTCGGATTCTAAGAACTTATAGTAATAAAAAAATAATAATAAAAGTTATATACCAGTAAAACCAAAAACATAGTTATTTCACCAGTTGTTGGCCGTGGTGTCACGTGTATGTTATGGTGCGAATATAAGTTGTTAGGTAAATCCCAAATCTAGTTTATTCCAACTAATTGCTTTTCTCAGAAAATAAATTTCCGAGACAGGAAAAAACTAGGTGCAAATTCATGGCGCGTCGTCCAGCTGCCGGCTGACAAAAACTTTGGCGAATAAGCTAATTAACGAATTAAAAATGGCAGCAGGAACTAAAGTAAGAGTAATATGCTTGTAAACAGGACATTTGCGGAAGGCAGAGGAGTCGAAAAAGAACATTTGAGTCGAAAAGTCGAAAGTAGTGCAAAATAAAAGAAGTGTAAATGATCTTACTCTTAAAGAAATTGATTGTAAATAAAACTACGATCTTGTGATACAAACCGTATCGAGAAAGGCAAATTTCGTAATAATATGTTAATTTAGGTTCTGTTTCTAGCAATAAGTTACAAGGTTTAATTAGCGTGTGTACCAAATACGATTTTAATAAACGGAAATATAGAAAAATACGACAGTTCTCGCTTAAGATTCTTAATTTTGATTATCAAACGTACTTCAATATCAAGAGCCTATTGCGATCACCGATCTCTTATTGCGAAAGAATTGCATGTTGGACATTACGACGTGTTGCAAGAATCAAGATCGTTAATTTTAAGAACTTTTATGATTTCTTTGGATAGTTTTATTCACGAAATTTATGAAGAGTCATTTTGACAATACAGGTGATTTTCTAGTCTTTCATAATTTCTATTTCACAGGTTATTAAGTAGACCATGTATTTAAAAATCTATGTTTATGAAATGTGACACTATTGATATAGCTTTACAGCGTAGTTCCACTACATGAAATATACAACCTATTGGAAAAAATGGGGTATTGCTTTTGTGTTTGTTGTTTTTTGTTGTTTTTGTGAGTTGTTTTAGCTTATGACGTCGCCTGTTTAACTAAAGTTGTCTCGGATGTGGAGCAATTTGGATTTGATAGTGCATTTTCGTTATATATCTACCATCACAGCATATTTACGCAATCTAAAACGAAAAATATATAATAATTTGTCCTTCAGTTAGGCATACAATTAAAATCTGGCTTAAGGAAATGCTTGTGAGTTGTGAGAGCACACGAGGATTTATTGGTTAATTTTGGGGTCTTAGTAGACCCTAATATGAGTATTGAAGGGAAATGAAGCAATGCGTATTTTCATGTACATATTATATAAACTGGATTCTTTATTTCAAGGCCATCTTACGTTTCAAAGCAAAAAAATTTCTTTTTGCAGTTTTAAAAATTCTCCTAGATGTGCTAGTGTTGGACTTTTGAATAGTAAAGAGACGAGATTGACTTGAAGACAATCGTTTGATAGTTGTTTTTTGAACAATTGCCCACACAATAGTTTGTGTGATGTATCACTAAATCCATAAGATTTATAAAAATATGGATCATTTTTCGACTTTCATCTCTAAATTTGGCCGGTAACTGGAAATGTTTCCCAACGCCAGAATTTTCTTTCGAGTGCAAAATTATGTATTCGCGATTTAGTCAAGTTTTGTTCTCATTTGGACATTTAAATTTCTTTTGGACAAGAAGGTCTTCTTATAAGCAAGCATGAAGTGAACAAAGCTCGAACAACAAGACAAATATCAAACGCGTGTCCGATCTGGATTGGTGTAATGCCAAATGTAACGCGCTCTTCTAGTGTACTCGAGCGACTTGACACCCCAGTCCATGTTGCAGATTAGTTAGTTCCTATAAATTGATTCATTGAATTCATAACAATTTGTTTTCCCTTGCAAAGCCCATTTTGATAACTAAAAGACTCAGAAGCGGTTCGATTTTTGTCATCAGAATAGACATGCATATATTTCAAATGTTTGTTTTAATTAACCTTTTTAGGTTGAATTTTAGGTTTTGGATTATCAAGCGATTGTTCAACCCCAAACTATCGATGTAGCTTATTCAACAACAATTGACCATAATCGTAGGCAATGATATGCGAATAGCGCCCTGGTCGTAACAAATTTTTCTGTTTAATAATATGTTCAGCAATTTTGGAAAAGGACTTGGTGTTAAATTGTCCAAGGCTAATGAACACCTATTTTCCTACCTATTTTCTTATCTTAAGGAATTTTCAGCGACGTCTTTAGTTGTGTTCCTTCAGTAGTAACATCTTTTAATCCTATTAATCCCAATGTAGAAGCTCCGCAATGGCTACATTCAGCCTCAATTATGATTACTTAATTTAGTAGCGCTATTTCAATTTTATTCAACTTCTTACAGTTTTTAAATTCATTAGAAGATATAGATTCGAAAATTTTTTTTTTAGATGCCGCTTGTAAATATGTAATGCTTCGTTTATAAGCCACTTCTTCGAGTTTTGTGGAGAATTGTCCTAAGTCAAATTTCCCATTTATAAAAAAATCATTAATGCGTAAATACACCATCATACATTTACGTCGTATGAAATAATATCTCCCGGACGGAATCTTTAATTTATAGTATTTTCTGACCTCAGTATTCTTCAATGGTGCCTATGTACTGGGCTTTTCAAATTCGTCCAATTTAATGCTTCTTTGGAGTATTATTCTCATTGTCATACTTTGTAGTCACCGATCTTGTCCTCACTCTTAAAATTCTATTTGATTTTTTTTTCCTCTAAGATACCCTACAGTAAAGTTGCATTTCTCAAGGTCGAGTCTTATTCTTATTAATTTTGATTAAGAATTTCTTATGGTGAATAAATAAGAGAATGGTCTATGATCTAAGAGGATAAAAAAATGGTTTCCGCAAATGTAAGGTTTAAAGTCGGATATGGCTTAAAGCGGAATAGTACCTTCATCTTTAGAAAGTATTTTTGATGCGTAAACTACAGGCAAATGCTTTCCATCATATTCCTGCGTGAGTACTGCACCACAAGCTTGTTTGCTTGCAGTAGTTATACAAAACTGAAGATAGATATTGAAGAAATGTAGGACTCATAAGAGCTTTTTTCAGATATTGAAATGCTGTGTAACAATCGTTTGTCGATTTGAACTCTACCCCTTTGCTAGACAATCTGGCGGATGGAATCCAACGCTTGCCTGAGCAACTGAGCGGTAAAGCAACGCAGGAGAGAAGTCAGTCCTCACCGCCGATTCTTCAAGATAAGTCACTGATGATAAAGAAGGGCGAAAACTCATTTGTCGAGCTAGGGGAGAAAATTGGAGAACTCATCGAAATGATGGCCCCAACTCCTTCCGCTCCTGCCAGGCGCATCATTCATCAGCCGATGAGGGATTTGGTAGATATGCTGGCTGTGCTCCATAAAAAAGCCGCGAAAGAGCTAGAAAATCAAATGCCAAAAAAAAACGGTCAGAGATGGCACTACCCAGACTGAAAGGGGAAGCAAAGTAAACACTGCGAGAACGCTCAGAGAAGAAGCATCAGCGGATACTACTCCTGCGAAAAAAAGTAAGCGGACGGGCGATGGGATAAATCTCAATAACGAGGCGCCAAAGCAACCAAAAAACGCCAATGAAGGGCGGACCGTGGTCAAAGCAAAAAATAAAAAGGTCAAGCCAATCAAATTGGTGAGTAAGCCAGATGCTATTGTAATCAAGCAAACGGGCACTATGTCTTACAGCGATATGTTGAAAAAAGTTAAAACTGATGCTGAGTTGCAAAAAGTCGGCGAAAATGTGACCAGAATACGGAAAACATTAAAAGGAAAAATGCTGCTGGAATTTAAGCAAAGTTCGAAAGAAGAAAACGCTTACCAGCAATTGATGGAAAAAGCGCTCGGCCAAGAGGCTAGTGTCAAACTAATGACAAAGCAAACAAAGATTGAGTTTAAAGACCTAGATGAAGTGACCTCGGCGGATGACTTAGTAGCGGCCATAAATATGAGATTGTTGCCATTGCAAAGGGAATAAAAGGCAAGAAAGCGCCGGGTCCTGATGGCATCCCAAACTGCGCTATTATGCAAGCCATGTTGGCAAGGCCTGCTATGTTTGCGAGCACTTTCAACACTTGTTTGAAAGAACAAATTTTCCCACATAAGTGGAAACAAAAAACCCTGGTGCTGCTGCTAAAGCCAAATAAACCGCCGCATGTTGCGAATGCATACCGCCCTACTTGTCTATTGGATACCATAGGCAAGGTGTATGAAAAGATCATTCGAAATAGTTTAGAAGAATCACTGGAGAGCTCCAAAGGGACTTCCAATTCGGCTTCAGGAAAAAGAAAAGCCCAATGGATGCAGTAAATGTGATCACAAATACTGTAGCAGAAGCGATAAAAGGAACACGCTGGATGGAAGGCAATAAAAAGTATTGCTTAGTAGCTTTAAAAGATTAGATTCTTAGATTAGAGATTAAAAATGCTTTCAACTCAGCAAACTGGTATTGTGTCATAGCTGCCCTACAGGAGAAAAGAGACCTAAGCAGCGTTCTAGCAGCGACTAGTGGAAGAATGGCAGGAGGGCTGGAGCAGAGCCAGTAAGGGTAAATGGACGCACCGTCTCATACCCCATTTATGGCCTTGAGTGAATAGGCAACATGATGAGGTTGACTTTTATTTGACACAACTAATCAGCGGCCATGATTGCTTAGGTCATATTTGAATAGGTTTAAAATAGAGCAGTACTCATTTTGTAGTTGTTGTGAGTGCTTCGAAGACGGTGAACATGCTTTCTTTGTCTTTCTGAAATACCATAACGAACGACAGAGACTACAGTCGGAAATTGGAGGGTTATCTCTCCCCGATCTGCACGATCTGAAAATATGGAAGGCGGTGGGATTGTTCGCCGCAAACATAATGAAAAAACAAAGAAACGAAGAGCGTCAACGTAAACTTTTAAATAGTGCCTAAACGGCTACCCTCCCTGTGAAGGTATACCTAAACGGTCGTGCCATAGGGTAGGGAATAGGAGGGATGGTTTTTAGCGGATTAAAGTCTCGCACTGCCGTCAGGTGCGCCCGTTGGTGGTTTTCCACCTCACAACAAAAAAAATCATACTACGAATATACTCACGTACACGTCTACTCAAAACATCATAGTATAGCACGCTGTTCTGAATTTTTAAATTATTTTTTAACTAGAATACATTTCATTCATTGAGAAATACAATACACTAGAAAAATTCAGCACAATTGAGCATTGCATCATTGGAGCAAAATCTTATAATTTGAAAAACTGACCGTATGGTTATTAACATAAAAATTAATAAAACGCGAAATGTTTGTAAAAAATTTTTGTTATGACTGATTAGGATAAAAGACAATTCCAGTTACTTCTGTTAAGTTCACAATAGTTAATAACATAATCTTGTAAAAAAAGAAAATTGAATGTGCCGATTTCGGTTTGCGGGCTTACGGCAGTAGGAGTTCAGGGTTGGCTCGTTGGTTTCAAACATTCATTTCTACTCACTCGGGCTTATACATAAGTGTGTTTTGACATGATCCTTAAAGTAAAAGCCACGCAATTTCAATACACGGCATGTTAGGGCTGGCTTTAGACCACCCGGCTTTCTAATTTTTCATGTTCCTACTCACTTTAGATTCTCATAGCCTTACGTTTTTATTCATATCTCATAAGATGATTGTTTCCGGCGTTTTGTGTTACGATATTCGAAAAACATTATTACTCGTTTACTATTCAATACATTGTCCATCATCCGCCTCTACTTTTTCTCGTTGAATAGGAATTTCACGTTCAAAAAATCTTTTAAGATAGTTCTCGGCTTTAGCAGCCCATGGCACACTACGCTGGGCTGCTCCAAGAAATATAAAGGATGCCTTTTGAACCGTGGATAGTTGGTTTGGTCAAATATTTTTTAAGCTTTGAAAACACTCATGACACGCTCTCTCACTAATAGGGCTTTTTAATTTTTTAATTTATTTATTCTACTTATACATGAAACTCAACTAAAACAAATAACAATCGAGTTCAATTGACTCTTACAGTAAATCTTTAATTAATTGTTATTAAAACTTAGTATAAGTATAATAAAACAAATCAGAAGGAAAAAAACAAAAGAAAAAAAAGCATGTATACAACTAGCACAGAGCCAAGCCCACAACCGGTACAGGACCAAATCGGAAATGAACCCCTAAGCCATCGCAAACATGCATAAGCTTGGCAACCGATAGTAGTTAACAGCAATTAATATTCGAATCGTAATGCTTTTTAGGGTTAAAATCTAGTTTAAGTACGACATTGGTAAACCACGTGTATTAAGCAATGTTGCTTTAATGGACTTTAAAGAGTCCGATACTGAGAATAAGTGATAGAAGTCATTTAGGTTCCTACAACCAACTCTGAGTGGGTTAAACAGCTCGTAATTGTAATAATTGGCTAAGCTTAACCAAGATAAAGTGCCTAGAGAAGCGGTTAGGGACATTAAAACTTATTTCTCTAAGTTATCACGGCGAGTCAATAGCACCATTTATTACTTTGATTACGAAGGAGACGCCAAGAGCAAATCTACGTTTCTCAAAAGACGGTAAGGACAACAGAAGCAACCTATTTTCATAGGGGGGAAGAGGGGCAATCGGATCCCAACCCAAATTCCTAAGGGCAAACAGCAAGAATTACTTTTGAATGGATTCAATTGAATTTACATAGCACCTATATGAAGGAGACGACACAAGAGAGGCATAGTCAAGTAAAGATCTAACCAAACACATGTACAGCCTTTTGGTAATGTAAGGATCATCAAGCTCTTTGGACCACCTCTTTACAAAACCAAGAGCGGACCTAGCTTTGCTTAACGAGAACTCGTTAAAACGTAACCTACGGTCAAAGAGAACGCCTAAATCTGTGAACGACTCGATGTCCTCCAACTTGTGCTTCTTACATTTATTTAGATTTAGTTTAAGAAAATTCAAAGAGCACCATGCAACCAAATTATTCAAGTTACCTTGAAGCTGATGTGATTGCGATTCTACAGAGAAGGAAGAAAACAGTTTCACATCAGCAGCATACATTAAAATCTGGCTGGAATTAATCACCGATGGAAGATCGTTAATGTATAAACTAAATAAAATGGGACCTAAGTGGCTTCCTTGAGGTACGCCAGACATAACGGGGAATTCATCCGAGGTGATAAAGTTAAACAAAACCCTGAAGGATCTATTGTGCAGATAAGAGCTTATCCATTTCACTAATTAGAAAGGGAAGCCAGAGGCTTGGAGTTTAAAGATAAATAATTTATAGTTAACCATATGAAACGCTTTGCTTAAATCAGTGTATATAACATCAGTGAAAAAGCCTTGACAACATGGCAAGTAAACTCTAATAACTTTTCCTTCAATGTATCTTTGAAGATCCAACTTTTCCATGACATCATCCATAATTGGAGGTGCAGAAGCAGCATACTTGGCCGCTCGATCAGCCTGTTCATTTCCCAGTAAACCGATATGACTAGGGACCCGCAACATTTTAATATTTCCGCCAGGTGATGTAATTATATTCCATAATTTGTTGATGGTGCCCCATCTCGAAGTCGAAGGATTCCGAATAGTTTGTAATACAGACAAACTGTCAGTAACAATGACGGTTTTGAGTTTGTTTTTATGGGCAAGGCTCGCAGCGTGATGGATAGCTCTGACTTCGGCTGTGAAAGTTGAAGTACTTTCGTGAAATATGTGATTGAGAAGAACCTGTCCTGAAGCATCTACCACGGTACAAGCAGGAGGCAGACCACAGAGCCGTATGTGTATAAAAGATTCCAACCTGTACTCTTCAGTACTTGGCTTTTTTTGGCTATTAGATTCCTGAAGACGTAACTTGCAGTATCTTCTTTCTTATGCATAGACAGCGAGATGTCAAAAGAGCAGTCTTCCAAAATCCATGGTGGTTTAACACCAAAATAGCGGAGAATCTCTAAGAGAATGTGCAATTCCTTTACGACGTACAAACAATAGTCAATTGCAGGCGGTGACTTTGGAATTTTCTTCGCAATAATAATCTTTCTCACGTCATCACCGAGAATAGATTTGTTTGAATTAAGAACCTTGGGGACTATTTTAGCTTTTAATTCATAAAGTTTATTTTCTAAAGTTTAGAGACCAGTTTCAATTATAATATTGTTTATGGGCGTCGTCCGAAAAACACAACAACTTGCTCTGAGGGCTTGGTGATAAACCGGTTTAAGAATGTTGATATTAGATTTACAGCTATTGCCATAAATTATCAAAGCGTAGTCAATCTTGCTTAAAGCAAGCATTTTGGTAAAATAGACAACAGTGTTAATGTGCGCGTGGCTTTCCAAGCAACGTACTGTATGAAATTCACTTTTGTTAAAATAGAATTTTTTAACCGAAGACAGCGGTTTTTCCAACGATAATTGTTGGAAAACGTGAGCCCGAGAATATGGAGCGACTGCACGTTTAGTACTGGTAAGTCGTTAATACGCATCAGTAGATTTCCTGCGTCATACATCTATTTTCGACAAATGTGCATTTTGTTTGATTTTTGTACAGAAATTTTAGCGCCTGACGAGTTTGTCCATGTGGAGATCTCTCGTCCAATAGATTCGAGGATGTTGATTGCTTTCGTACTATCTTTTTCTCTTGTTAAAATGTACACATCGTCCGCGTAGAGACAATGTTCGATTCTCGGTACACGGCAAAGAATTTTACTAATTTCGTTGAAAGCGATCTGGAACAGCGTGACAGAAAGAGGAGATCCTTGCGGAATGCCATCCATTAGCGGAAAAGAATCAGAGAGATGATTGTTAATCCTAACTTAAAACCGCCGATGCGACATGAATGATTTGATGTAGTTGAAGAATTTGGGTCCAACATTCCATGATTTCGAGAGTCTTAAAATAACATGAAGACCAACTCTGTAAAATGCTTTTTCGAAATCATTTGAGAGAAGTGTTACATGATCCCGTTCGGAAATTGCTTTGTTGGTAAAATAATCAATATGTAAAAGAGTGTCAATGCACTCTCTACCCCGATTGAAACCAACTTGTTGCTTTGTAATCAGGTTCTTGGACTCAAGAAACCAGGATAATCTAGATGCCATAATCCTCTCTAACACTTTTGAGAGACAAGATAAAAGAGAGATTGGGCGATAATCCGATGCGGTGGAGACATTTTTTGACTTTGGAATTGGAACAACTGCTGTCAGTTTCCATGTGTAGGGTATATGGCCAGTCAAAAATACCGAATTGTATAGATCCAGTAATTTATTTTTACTTGAATTAGAAAGAGCATTCATCATTTGGTATGAGATACGATCTAGACCAGGTGTCCTCCCTTTCGATTTGGGGAGACAACTTTCAAGTTCTAAGGAAGATATATAATTTTCCAGGAACATGGCACATCTGTCAATAGCATTTGAAAGAGAAATTGGAGTCCTTTTATTTTCGACGAAAGCACTGGAAAAGTTGCTGTCAGAGGAGTATTCGGACCACACTATTCTAAAGTTATTAGAAATCTCATCTGCGTCAGTTAAAGTTCCATTAGGAGTGCAGATGGCAGAAATTTCGTTCAGATTTGAAGTCCCATTGAGTATGTTGACTTTATGCCAGACAACTTTCATTGATGTATTTCTGTGAATTCTTTTCGAAAAACGTTCGAAACTAAGTGCTTTTGATTTTCGTAATTCCTTCCTGAATAGAGCAAGGTCCTTTTTGTATAGTAACAAATGATCATGATCAGGACATCTCTTAAAGCGGTGTCATAAATCCATTTTATTTTTCCTCAGTAAAGAAAGCGTGTTGTTCCACCAAGGAAGCCTAGCTCGTTTAAAAAAGCTGTTGGATTGGGGAATAGAGAGATGAGCAGCCGTGCGAATCGATTTAGATATAATAGCAGCATCATGGTTGCAGTTGCCTTTAAAAGGCTTTGAATTCAGATATGACTCGACCTCTTTAGAGTATTTGATTAAATCCACTTTATCTAGGAGGAATTTGGCTTGTTTTGCTGGAGTAACGGAGGACTTTGAAAGTTCAAGATCGATTATGATTGGAAAGTGATCACTATTATGTAGATGATCAGAAATAGACAAGGAAACCAAATGAAGACGTGAGGGAGAGCAACATGTTAAGTCAATATGTAAAAAGGTGTGATGAGTTGAAGAGTGCGTTGGTTTTCCATCATTTAAAATACAGAGGTTGCTTTGAATGAAGGCCTTTTCTAAAACAGTACCACGAGTGTTGTTAACTGTTGAGCCCCAGGTGGTATTCCAGTTTTTAAAGTCACCGCATATAATTGATGGGGGGGAAAGTACAGAAAATAAATTGTAGAGTTCTTGCTGAGAAAACGATTGCGAAGGTGGGAGACAGAGCGTAAACACTGTAAATTTTATGTTTAAGATTATGTGTATCGCTACGGCTTGTATGTTTGAGCTAAAATTTATGCGTTTGTGAGGAATGTTTGATTTTATAAAAACACCAACTCCTTGTTTGGAATATGAATTTTGATCAGCATTCGTGAAGAATTCAGTATATGATTTGGATGGAATAGGATTAAAAGAGCTTCTACAATAGGTCTCTTGAAGGGATATAAAGGTTGGATTAAAGTCATTTATTAGTGAACGGAGTTCATCAAAAATATTAATAAGCCCGTTAATGTTCCATTGTAGAATTTTAAAAACTTTATTTAATTGTACTGACATGGAAAGGGAGTGGTAGGTGGGTTAAGTTTCCATGTCATCGTCTCCATCTGGAAGGTCACCGGGAGTAGAATAATCTGTATTTAGGTGGTTGCGTACATTTGAAGTCCAACGAGTGGGCACACGTGAATAATTTGAATTTGACGGTTGATTAAAGGATGGAAGATTAGGTTCATTATAACTTGGAATTTGTTGACTAGAGTTGAGAGGTGTTGGTTCTGGGAAATTTAGTTTATTAGATTTTAGGATACGCGTTGTTGTTTTATTTTTTTCAATATTTTCTGTTGCTTTAATTTTTTCAACATTATTTTTGGCGGGTGGTAAATGTGGTTTCGCAATATGGTTTTTGACTGATGATAGAACAGGTTTGCTATTGGAAGGAGTTGGAGTTAAAGGGTCATTCGGTTCGACTTGTGAGGCAACAGCAGCGTAGGTGTTACTTTTGCTAAATTTTTGAGTTCCAGATGGATTAATTTCCCGGTATTTGCGTCATGCTTCGCCCATGCTACGGTAATTTTCCGTTTTTATTTTTAGGATTTCACGCATTTGTATGAAACGTGGGCATTGTTTATCTAACGCCGAGTGTTGATCGTTGCAATTTATGCAGAAGCTACGTGTACAACTTTCATGATGTGGAGGAAGACCACAATTAGCACATGATGAAGCACTGGTGCACCTTTTTGCCGTATGACCCAGGCGTTGGCAGTTTTTGCACCTCATTGGATTTGGAATGTAGGGTTCCACCTTACAATTATACCACGCCACACCAACTGTTCGCGATAACCGGTAGCGATCAAATGTCAAAATAATCCTTCCTGTAGCAGAGCGAGTTTTTCCGCCGTCGTTTAGTTTGGTGAATTTATAGATTTCAGTCACTCCTTGATTGCACATTTCGCGAACAATTTCATCTTCCGGCACATGCTTTAAGCACGGGGCATAAATTACCTCTCTAACCGAGTTCAGTTTTTCATGCAGTTTAGCTGAGGTAGCACATAAATTAGCCAGTGATTTTGACTTTAAGAGCTTATCGGTTGCGCGCAGGTTCCCAGCGAGGACAAGTAAATTCCCGTCGCGTAGAATGGAAATAGAGTCTATGGATGTTGTACTAGGGCTTTTTTATAGCAAAAGGGCTGATTTGAGAAATTGTTACACTAGCATCAGTTGAAGAAATAACGATATACTTTTTGTCAATAGGTGCGACGCCACTGATTGGCAACACCGGAAAGACAGAATTTTTAATTTTTTTCCTTTGGGGGATGTGTCAGCTAATAGATGGAATCTGTTCGAGTTTTTATCTGGCGGCCCCGGAGCCATTATGCCTTATGGTTGTCTATTATTTAGTTATTTGTGAAATAGCCACTCACATCAAAAGGTTTGGGAGCTACTGAGGATAGTGTCAAATCTTTTCAATTTTTTATTCTTGTTTTTTTGTTTTTTTTTTTTTTTTTTTTTATTTTTTTTATTATATTTAGAGGAAACACGTACGGTGTCCACGATAATCAGTTTTAGCAAAAAAAACAATGAAAAGACACTAGCTAAATGCACAACACAAAAACACCAAAACAATTAAAAAATTGCAAAAAACACGCACTCTCAGAACACAAGTCGATGTCGAACATAAGCATAATTGTAATTTGTTCAGTTAATAATGCAATGTAATGTTAATTTTTAATAGAGCTTCGCAATTATCAGGCTTTGTAGTCAAAATACATATAATAAATATATATAGGCAAGCGGCTTAATTTGAGTTAATTTTCTTTGTAACAAAATAAACCTGCAAAAACTAACAAATCGATGACAATCGAATCCTTTGACCAGAACTGTCTAACTCTATTTCAATGATATAAAACTATGTGCGTGTTGAAAAATTGCTAGAACAGAAACATTATTAAGACCGTAACGGAAATGTGGAAGATGAGCTGTATGAAAATAAGTTTGGAATTGGGATCATATAAATGATAAATACATAGGCATGAGGAATTTGTGTTTTAAGTGTTACGCACTAATAACTATTATATCAAAAAAAAATAAAAAAAAAAGGGAAGATTGGTTGGATAGCCGGTAAGGGTTATATTTTTCTTATTTGACTCTTCGTATTGAGAAAAATCGAAGCATTTTTTCTAAAGAGATTATATATGCGTTATATATATATGAGGCAATAATAAGTACTTAAAAAGTTAAGAGTAAAACACAAAGAAAACTTACGAAATATCAAAGGTGATCCCATTGATAAATAAACTGGATTAAAAAAGTGTCATTTATGTGATGTAAATTAAACAACTTATTGTCTTGCAAATTCTTGCTTGTAACCGTCCTAATAATCTCCACGAGCAGATCGCGTGAACTAGGTAGTTCAGCGGCACCTCAAGGTTGCCGCTGCAATATTTCTACGCCCTAAATTATCCGAAGTTCACATCTTTGCGTTTTAGACGGCTAATTAAAACAAAGTTTCACACTTTGTTTTAAGCGGTGTAAGATATAAAACAGTATTTGCATACACATAAATATTAAGAAAGAGGAGGGAGAGAGGAATTGTGGCATCTCTATATAGGGAATGTATTTTGACGAATACACTTTGAGAACAAGGAGAAAATCTGTCACAAGACCCTTTTTTTTTTTTTTTTTTTTAAATGTGGGCGGTCTGGTGCTTGGTCCGTTGGTCGATTCGACGTCCGTCGGTAATTGTCCCCTGTCACCTCCCGTCCCTCATGCGTGCCCCTTCCGCATTCCCCGGACTACCATTGACTAGGCCATATGGAAAATTACATATTAATTTTGTCTACATTTGATCAGGATTTACACTTTTACAATATTGTGAGATGTCTAATTTCGTAAGCAATTATTACAGTTTATGTTTCTTTCTTTTTTTATAAATAGTTAAACAATCATTTTTATATTTCGTTCAAATAAATCCGTCAACAAGATAGTTAAACATAGAAATTACTTAATTCTGATGGCTTGTATAATATATTCTTTAAGGTTTTTTTTTTATTTAATGCAATTTTATAACACATTATTTTTAATTAAGCACGAACTGATTTATGGAATTTATAAAACATTCTATTAACAAAGGTATCGTAATCTCTCTCTGCCTTATTGATGATCTGCTTTTATCCGCCTTTGTTGTTGTCAAAATGGTTTTCTCTCTGTTCATCTGTTAGTTTCTTTACTTTAAGATTGTGCGCCTTCTTTGTATCAAAGAAATGTTTTGGTTTTTTTTTTTTTCTTTCAATTTTTAATCCGTTTGTGCGTAAGGATCTTTTCTTCTACTTCTGCCTCCAGCATCCCTATTGCCACTTTTACTAGCCCGTGCAAATTTATAGTCAGTAATTTGGATAATTTTTTTTATTTCATTTAAGTAAAAGAAAATGTTTCAAAAGTTTAAAGAGAATTTTCTAAACTTTATTTAACACTAACTTGTTACTTAATTTGTGCGTTAAAAAATAGTCATTAACATAATTCCTTTTTAAAATTTTTTGCTTTAGAAAATTTCTCTGCAAGAAAATTGAAAACTATGTAACTCTTGCTCCCTTTCTCTAAGGACCTCTCAAACCAGACTGATCTCGAAAACAAAAACCACCACCAAAAATTCTTCTCGCATGATTTTTTTCTATTTTTTCGTTTTCTTTGCATAGCTAGCAGCTAGCCGCTATTTGCAAAGAACCGCAAAATCATACGATGTCCCATAACGGCATGCCGTTATTGAGACATTTTTGGTACAAACAGACCAACAGATCCCCTACCTGAAATTGTTCGCGGACGTTACAAATCGTCTTGGAGAAAATAGCTGAGCAGTAAAATTCACGGTAGATATTGGTCCTAATATGGGGAACATTGACAACATATCCAAAGTACATCTATTTTGAATTCACTACACCAACTTATTTATCTTTTGGCAGAGAGAATAAATAAAATGAAATGAAATATTGAAGTTCTCAACTGTTTTAAAGGAATTTTTCTTAATATTATATTGTTTTTATAATGTTAAGAAACTAGTATTAATTAACAAAATTAATCTTTCGGTTTTTAAGCAACTTAACAACAAACATGTTGTAACGTGTGTTCTTTTTCGGTGTGTGCTCAAGGTTACCCAGGAAGTCCCTTTTCAAGAAAATTTTTTTAAAAAAACTCTTCGACCTTCGTATTTTCGTTGAAATTATATTTTTACTGTTTACGAGGAATTTGAATATTTATCGTATACATAATTAAAGTATACCGTATGTGATTAGAGATTTGCGTTGACAGGTGGGAAAAAAAACAGCGTGGTGATTCGCGACGCGACTTTTGTTTGTAATTATTTTCCGCGTTTAGTCCGTACCGAGAAATTCTACAAACAAAATATGCAGGAGGTGTTACAGAAGATAACCTTAGGCCAATAAATATCCTGTCCTCGATTTCTTACATCGTTGGCTGCCGTAACCGAAATGAAAGAATGAGCGTATTGCGACTATTTTATAGTCGCGATAACCATTGCTGTCCGTTTGCACAGTTGCTCTGACTATTACGGGCTGACACGTATTCTACAATGTATGTGCTACAATGTTTACTTATGTACATGTTATAATAATATTCTTACGTATATGTTATATTAAGGCTTCCTTATGTATGTGTTAGTATAGGTTTATCGCTTACAACTAAAACGTGTGGTCAGACATGTCTGGAAACTATTTTATAATGTATAGCCGTTAATCCTTACATAGCAAGGACTATTCAATGTGCTAGCAAGTAATACTTCAGAAATGAGAGTAGATAAAAAGCATGTAGATCATTATGTATATGCCTATACCAAAAAACGCATGTTCGAATGTTTATGATTGTACGTGTGCCAACAATAAGTCTAAACCACAAAACGGTCTTGCAGTCTTAGGCAAAATCATCTACCGAAAAGTTCACTTGTCTATTAATAGTTCTGTCAGTGTGCTAGGAACGATACACGAAATGTTTTTCGGTTTAGCTGACACACATTCCAATATCTTACACGTCCTAAACACATACCTAATGACCCTTACTTTCTCTATATTTATATTTGTTAGCATTCTCATGCGTCCTATATGCGAAATCATATACTTGTATATTAACAGTTAGTTCAACGTGCAAAGGTGTATATTAAATTAGTGGGGGTTTTCGTTACACGCATAGGAATATATCTAACTGCCTTCTATGTTAAACCCATTGTGTCATACACGAGTTCATGCACCGAAACGGTTACTTGCGGACACACATTCTAATATATTTCATTATTTCATACATAGTCATATACATAATGAGCTACGTGGTTTATATTTATTTTCGCAAGCGAGATCACAGATTTAATACGCTCACTTCTTCATCAATAAGTTACGACTAGTCTATTGAACTGTTCTCATTAATTAGGGATTAACGGTTACATATTTTAATATTTACAAACCCATAGCTTCAATATATAAGTTAAATAAGTTTTTAAATGTTTTTTAGGTTCTCTGTGATTTTATTTTATTGAATAAAATTTATTTTATTTTATTTAACGATATTTATTTTTGCGGAACTTAAACTTGTTATGCTTATTGATGTCGAGTAGTGAACTAACTTTTACTTAACAGATTAGCTTATAAAAAATCTTTGGGTTATCCAATTTATCGAGCGTCAGCACTTATGTTTATAGTAGGGTGCAATAGAAGAATGTTGAGAAATGTTTATAGTAAGGTGCAATAGGAGATTAGTGAGAAATGTTTATAGTAGGGTGCAATAGGAGATTGCTGGGAAGTGTTTACAATGAGTTCGTGTGACGCTCATTGGGTATGAAACTTTATGTTTGTTTATTTTATTTATTAGGGTGGTTCGTGAATTTATACTTTTGTTAGGATGGTCTTTAACTTATATGCATGTTGATATATTTCACTGTAATCATATCATGTTATTCATATCATGCATAAGCAAAAAAATAAGAACCAGCATATTACACTAAAAAAAAAGAAGAACAAGCGGCTTACACCAAAAAACGAGAAACTCTTAGGTGTGTATGTGCCCTTGCATAATATATATGCTACTTACAGTTAAAATATATCATCATATATATGGGAATGAAACAAATTTTTGACCGTTAATCTTTACATAATAAGAATCGTTCGATAAGCTAGCTGTAACTTATTAAAACAAAAAGTGATCGTTGAGCTAAATGATTACACATATAGAAACAAAACAAATATGTAGGTGTATATGATGTCTACTTAATAGTAGGCATGTTGCTCAACGACTTTCAACGTGCTTATAAAATGAATTTTAATATGTTTCCCTAGGAAAAGAATGACAAGCATATATTTCTACAAGCGCAAATGTGTTATTATCAACCGACAGGTGTTTCGAGACATGAAAAATAATGGAAGGCGTAAACGTATAAAGTATGTTTCATAGTTCTAATACAATAGGTTTTTTCTTTCCTTTTTTCTATTATTTAATTTTTATAAATAAACTTAGATTACCATAGGGTTTTACGAGAGAGGAACGGTATCGTTTTAGTGTAGAATAAAAAACGAATATCATAGAGAAGATATTTTACCCAGCTTTATTTCATCCTTCCGCTAATGAGATGAGAGGAACCTATACTTTCACATGTAATTTAGCGCACGGTCGGACAGACTGGCCAACTGCTTTTGGAATTTAATGAGTTAAGGGATATTGCGGACTATGGGCGGACATTATGCAGACAGAATTGTTATTGGTAAGGGAGCAAAACGATTCCTTATATTCCCGCCTCACTTCGGAAGAGAGTGAAGATGCGTCTTGCGAGACCTGAGCGGTCTCGGACTGTACGGAATCACTTCCCCCCAAGAAACCATGGTACTGGCCTCTACGACTTGCCGGCCGATATGATTCCTATAAGTACATGTAATACGAATCATCCTTCTTCAGTGCTATCCCTTTATCGGTGGTTCTGAAATCTAAGTGTGTAGGCTGTGATTGGTTGTCCAATAGTTCGATACTGAGTCCGATAAAAACGAGCTCGTCGATGGCGTTGTTGCGTCGTGCTGTTCCTAGAAATCTGGTTCCTTCGCCTATACTATCCGCCGACGCGTTTTGACATTCTGTTACACAACGTGTTGGCTCGGACTTTTTTCGTGAACTGTCAGGTATCAGCGTTCCCAGTGTGATAGGTTCGTCGTCCTCGGCATTTACCTTTCCATTCGTGATTGTCCTAGATCGGTTGCTGACGGTCATGACTCGTACGGTGATTGACTTTTCCTCTGGTGTCACGATGATGACATCATCAATAGTATCGCTCTCCTCTGTTAGCACCATGGGTTCGGCATGGGACCCTTCCCTTTTACAGACGAGCTCCAGGATCACCGCAACGATCACTACGCGGATGTGATTTACCTACTCTATTGAGCACCAAGCCTCGGATAAGGCAAGGGGCTTCCAGCTTCCTCGGCTGTGACATAGGTAACACTCCAGATTTTTCAGGGTGAAAACTCCACATTCCGTGCGATTTGGTTGGACTGGGACTGGCAGCGGCGTGGTGCTTTGATCCACGGTGACGTTGTACTTGTACTTGCTTGTATCATATCGGGTGCAGGAACTCTAAGTGTCGCCTTAAGTTCGCGGCGATCGGCTCATTGAGGTACCCGGGCAGGGAGACTATGGCGTAGATCTAACCCTTTTTCGCATGTGCATCTGGATAGGCGATTATAAAGAGACGACAATGATTTTGAAAGCATACCGGAATGATTGAGCATTCGTTGTCCAGTCCAGCAACGCGATGTGCCTGACGACGGAGTACGTTCCTTTTTGGGGTCTCCTGGGAGATCTTCGGGTAGAAAAAGGACGAGTAAATGTGTATCCGTTTCTTGGTGTTCGCCGTTACCCGCCTTTCCAGCGGTCATCTGGAATGGAATTCCACCAAGCTGTCGTTGAGCCATCTTCTGGTGATAACCATTGACAGTCCCGCCGACTGACGATCATGTTGGTCTTCTCACCCGAATGCATGCGTTCCATTTTGCTATTATCAGCGACGTTTGAAAGATTAGTACGATATGAAGTTTATTAACACATTTGCTTAAAAAGTAAACTTTCATCCGCACAAGTGTTTTCTGATGTCCCGTTAGCAGCATGTTCAGATTGACTTTCTGCCGGACTTTGCTTATTATCCAAAGAATGTTTTTCTCTTCTTTTTTTTTTTGTTATTCGGTATTTTTATTAATAATTTCTTCCTTTTTTCACGTGGTTGTCCTTTCCTTGAAATATTTTTTTCGTCATGTATGTATATATATATACTTTTCTTCTTTTTTTTTGCCCTTTTTTTCTTGTTTTAAATATACGCTGTTCGAAAGATTTTTCTCAATTTTTTTTTGTGTTCTATGTGGCTTACCCGACCATACTAAGGCTGCAGAAGATTTGTAGTTGGGTCATCCTCGTCCAGCGGTAACCATTTATCTGCTTTATTGTATTCTTGTTTTGACGCATTGCTCGTATGCTCCGTATTAGGGACGGTAACGTAACAAGTATTCGCTGGAATTGGAGATGTAGGCGACGGTGAAGTAAAACCAGTCCTTTGTTGTTGATATTATTTTTGGAGCTATTGCCATTATCTTTGCCTGCTTTGCCTTTGTAATTTTGATACTCCTTATCCTTTTCGTTCATGTTAGTTTTTCTGGAAGCCGTAATCGTGATTGTAGTATCTCCCCGCATTGTTAGGTTTTGTAATTTTTCAAACCCTCTTGGTGATCTCACTGTTGCATATATGACCTTTCGAGGAGTTGAATATCAGGCCTAGTTGTTGCAGCTTCAGCTGTTATGTTTCCTGTTGTTAAGGGCATCGTCCTTGGATTTCTGACCTCTGCTGGCCTTTCTGATGTTTTTCGCATCGTAATGCTCGCTTCCTTTGTTCCGTTTCGTGCGTCCGTAACTCTGTCTATTGTTGCTTTCTTCGTATTAGTTGAAATGTGCGCTGTTCCGCTGCGGTTTGGTTGTTTCTGTAATCGCGTTTGTTTTTTTTTTCATTATTCGACGTCATTTAGGGTCGTCAGCTTTCTAGCCGATGCAGCGATGACTTTAGCGTTAACAGAATATATTTGGGATTGCTTGTTACTTTTCGCTATTGTAGTACTCGCTTTGTTACTTCCAAATTTTTCTAAATCTTTTTGTAGAAACTTTTGTATCATTGGCTCGAATGGGGAGGATTTCGCCATGAGGTTGTTATCTTTATTATTCCCTTCATTCGCATGTTGAATTTCTGCTATGTTGTTATTAGCCTTTGGCAATGTTTTATGTCAACGCATTGCATATTTTCATAATTAATCGCAGTTTTGATATGAGTCTTCTTTGATGAATTTATAAAAGGTTGGTCCGGTGTGGGGGGAATTTTGGACACGTCTGATGATCGAGCCTTGTTGGCTGCTGCCATTGTGTGTGTGATATTGTGGTTGCCCAATTTAACGGAATAACCGGCTAAGATTAGCTCAGAGTCTGCATTAGCTAAGAAATCCATCCACACTGTGAGGTGATTTGCACTTCTTCCTATCACCAATAACTCCAGGTTAAAAGAAAGGTCGCCTACATATACTTCTACATTTATAATTAGTTTACTCTCTTGTAATGACCCATCTGCCATTCGGACAGATCGCCTCAGCACTTATTATGTGGGAAATGATCCCGATTACATCTTTTCGAATAATACTTCTGGTGGCCCTGGGATCGACAACTCTCCTTGTCGTTAGGGCTGCTACGGCGAGGGAAGCTACCAAGGTGTTTTCGATCATACTTAAAATTTTTGGCGTTGCCTCTGATAGGGGTTTCCTTTGTTTTATCGCCTAATCCACTATCATACCTCTTGCTTGTGTGTGTTGTCAGGTAGTTTGTCGGCAACAGTTTTTTTTAGTCCTCCTGGACGCTCACAATCCCAACAAAATGGGACTCTTTGACTATTACAATCGCGTGCAAAATGGCCCGGTTAGGCACAACGGAGGCAGACATTTCTACTGGCAATCATCGTGATCGGGGCGTTCACTCTCGGTAGACGGGATGTCCCTGACAATTCCTTCAAGGGTGAATCCACTGTCATTGTTGGTATATCTTCAAATTGTTCTCCCAACGATATCATGAATCTTTGCTGGCTGCATTTCCAAACAAAAGTTGCTATTCCCGTCGGCTATTTGGACAAATTCTTTCTAAATTCTGTTAAGTGGTGTAGTTCAAATGCTGCATTACATCTTGCAGGCATAGCGCGTAGTCTTGAAGCTTTTCGCCTTCCAACTAAAATGTTTGACGCACCTTGTCATCCAGCCTCTCGAGATACCATGTGTGCAGGAAAAATTTCAAAAATTCTTGCTTGAACTCCTACCACCTTGTCCATTGTTTCTCGTTGTTTCTATACCATATTACTGCTTGCCCATTAAATAATTGCATCACTATACGTGGCATGATATCCAGCGGGAGTTCGTACACTTCACATAGCATACTTGATCCCTTGAATCTCTGGTCAATTTCAATCTTTCCTGTTCTCTCGAAGAACTTTGAATATTTAAGGACCAAATTATGATCCATCTAGACAATAACTCACTCCACTCTGACTCTCAGCATGGTTTTAAAGAAGGTAGTATCACTACTTCTTTGTTACTAACTATTACGAATTCAATGAGACCTACCGTGAATGATAAGCATATCACGGTGTTAATATCGCTGAGTCTTACTAAGGCCTTCGACAGGATGTCGCAAGTACATTTGATTCATAAACTCGTGGAGGACCTTGACTTTTTGAAGCCAACTGCTGCTCGACCTCTAGGATCTTTTATAATTTATATCTGTGGGTGCTGTCTGAGTCGTTAAAGGTGCGCAGTGGTATGCCTCAGAGCTTGATCATTGGCCTGTTCTCTTTACCATGTATACGAATGATTTCTTCAAAATGTATGGTCTAGCTTCGTGTCAAGCCTACGCATTTGCTGATGGTTTCCAGATTTTATTAGCGAGGAATGTTGATAATTTGGAAGAATATCAAGCTAACATTGACTATTGTAGTGAAACACGATAAATTACTTTGTTAATTTGTATGTATTTTGTTGTGTTTTACTTTATTGATGATTTCTTACTTACTACTAATCTTCTGACCATTGCTTATAGGTAAACTTGTTTGTGCTTACGTTAGTGTATTTGAAAAATCGGGGTTAATGTGTAATGTGGGTTCTTGCTTAAAATGACAGTGGACCTAAACTAGTTTATTAGAATGGAGGTAAAGTTTTGTAATATGCAAAGATTGCATAAGTTAAATTGAATAGCAATAAGTAAAATAATACAAAATAACATAGATCGGAGCGATAGTGCTACACTACGATTAAACTTGAAGTAAATTGGGCTAAAACATTTAAGATCGACTCCGAATATACATCTGAATCCTTCTTTAAGGGTAGATGGTGTCAGTGATAAATAGTGGTAGACGGTGGCTGATTATGGACAATAAGTTATACTTTGATGCACATATAAATTTCCTGGGCTCGCGGTTCAGTTTCTCACTTAGCAAGTTCTATTCTTTGAGTGTCTATATGACAATTAAAATCAAAATTAGAGTGGTCAAAGCTTTAATTATGTCATTTATAATTTATGCCCCAGAAATCTACAGTTCCACAAATACTTCAAACCTGGGGAAATTAGGACTACTAAGTAATCGTACAGTTAGATATTTATTCACCTTGAGGCAGTGTGACCATATCTCATGTTATGTTCTACGTTTCCTAGGTTATTCTTCCGTTAATGTTATTAAAATTACACTTTTCCTTAATCTCTACAACATTGTTCTACGGCAGGAACCGAAGGATCTTTTTAATCTCTTTTCTTTTAGTAGGCCAGTTCGCAATAAACTTCTGTTGATTCCTCCAGTTACATGCTCTTTGGCCAAATCCTTTCAGATAGGTGTTATGAAAGCTAACAATTTCCTGTCTAGAGAGTTCCATCAATTTAGATGCTCTTAGTAAAAAAGTAGTTTTTTAACCTTCGCCAGTAACAATGAGATTAGCACGTTGTTTAGTATTGGGTCGTTGGTGTGGTTGTGTTATGTGCTGTTTCCTTTCACACTACTCTAATTACCTTCTTGGTTCCTGCTTCTTTTTTCTTTTTAATTTTTTTATTTTTGTTTTTCTTCTCTTCACCTTCAATTTTCTTTTATTCTTCTTTAGATTATAAAAGAACATTTTGTACACATTGCAATAAATCTCATGATGAACACAACTCAGGATATAAGATATCCCAAAAAAAAAATTTTCCAGGACGTTTTGACAGTACACTCATCGACGTTTGTTCTGATTACAGCGATATTTTGGGTTAGAGTATGAAGCAATAACTACTAAGAATTTTTGAAAACAAAGTAGAGGTTAAAGCATGAACAGCCAATACACATCAAGACCTACCCTATACCGCACACTCACAAAGTGGAAATTGAAAAACAAGTCTAGACACTACAGTTGAACTTTCACAATTCGAGTATTGTGATCCTATTCCGTCAGTTTCCAAAAAGTTTCTCCCAAATTCTAAATGCACACGATGGAGACTAGTCATAGACTATAGGAAGATAAATAAGAAATTTGTGACTGATAAATTTCCGCTTCCACGCATAGACCGTATCTTCGATCAACTAGGGTAAAGTACTTTTCATGCCTGATGTCAGGATTCCATCAAATCGAATCAAAAGGGAGATCAAAAGACTACATATCATCTTCAACAAAAAACGGGTCAAAAACGTTTACTTGACTACCATATGGCCTGAAAATAGCATCGAATTCTTTCCAAAAGATGATGACAATTGCCTTCAGTGGGATGAACCTGGTCAAGCTTTTCTTTATATTGTAACGGTGTTTTCTGGGGCAGGGTATAGCTCAGCCACTCCAGAGTCCGTTCCAAGACAATTTGTAAATTGATTGGACCTTCGGGTTTGTTCTTACTTTGTTTTATTTTCTTTATTTACTTTCTTTATTTTGTGGAGGTTACAAAATCGTTTTTTAGAGCGGTAGGAGGGAAAAAAAACCAGCTGGCCCGACTTTTCTTGTTGCTTACGTTTGTTTTTTTTTTTGCACGCATCTATTCTGTTTTTTTTTTTAATTCCGAATTCGCGGGTCACTATAAAGAGAGACGAATACTTCACGTGAGTCATAGCAGCCGAGGGTCCCTTCCTAACTGGTCCTCGTCACAAAAAAAAGGTGTTCACCAGTCCTTCAGGGATGGCGATTAAAGCTCAACCAGCTCATCCCTTATCCGTAGAGTCAGTAGTCCTTCTAGTCCTTCAGGGATGGCGATTAAAGCTAAACCAGCTCATCCCCTATCCGTAGAGTCAGTAGTCCTTTTAGTCCTTCAGGGATGGCGATTAAGCTAAACCAGCTCATCCCCTATCCGTAGAGTCAATAGTCCTTTTAGTCATTCAGGAAGGGCGATTAAGCTAAACCAGTTCATCCCCTATCCGTAGAGTCAAAAGTACTTTTAGTCCTTTGGGAATGGCAATTAAAGCTAAACCAGCTCATCCCCTATCCGTAGAGTCAGTAATCCTTTTAGTCCTTCAGGGATGGCGATGAAAGTTAAATCCGCTCATCCCCTATCCGTAGAGTCAAACAAAAAACCCTAGTAGTCAAAGTCAGCTTGTAGTATAGTCGGTGCTTTACTTATCCCGACGGCGGCTGTGGCACAATAAACGACTGAGCGTATTGCGACACGCTCTTTTATAGTCGTGGCCACCAAACTGTCCCGTTATGACAATGTTATTCTTATATATATATTCTTACAAGTGTTAGTTTAGGTTCGACCACACTTGTCTGGTCGAACATGTTTGTTTGCCTTTTTGAATACATTTTATGCTTAAGCGTGATATTTATCTACCTGCTTGCTTTTCTTATTGCTATGCGTGTTTACATTCCTACGTTTCCACTTATTCTATGCCCTTTGTACAAAGTTAACCGTTAGGTATATTTCATGAATTTTGGTGTATACTTAACTAGCTTATTAAGTTGCCTATTTACAGTTATGGGATCTATATAGTGTGTTTAAAACAGCGTATGCTTAGATGATTACAATAATATAGTGACGTATTTTGGTTTGTTTTCGTTTAATTATTATAATTTTTTTTTTGTTTTATACAATCTAATGCGCCTAATGCTTCACAATTATACAGTTCAATAGTATTCTCTTAAATGTTGATTGTATATACGTGTTTATGGATGTATGTGTGTATGTATGTATGCCTATATGTAGGCATGTGTGCGTGTTCTTTTTTTTTTTTCTCAGCGAGCTGGAGGTAGAAAATCTTCAAAAGGTACTGCTGGTTCTTAGTAGGAGCATGCAGGATTTGCCATCCATGGCGTTTACGTACTAAAAACTACCCCTCACACACTTCTTCTGCCACTCTCCTCCGCGGGACCATCGTTAGGTATTACTTCGCGGAGGCTGCTTGTCATTAGCACGCTACCGATGGTGGAACCTCAGTGGAATAAACTATTGGCTTCCACTCCCTCTGCTCGCCACCCGCTGTTTTTCAAGCCGTCGTAGTTCTTTGAGCACTCTGCTTACAAAGTCGCCTACTGTGCTCCAGACCTCTTTGCTGGCAGTTAACCTTGCCAATATCTCACTCGGCTTTATTTTGGGTCTGCCATTCTCGAACCTTCTGCAGTGAAAGATGCTATGCTTTGCATCTTCATCCGTCTCCGGGCATGCCGACGCATGGCCGCGTCACATGCTTCTACAAGCAGCTTTGCCACGTTTCTCTGGAGTTCACCAGCCGTTTCGTCACCCTTCTTGTAGGAGTCCATAATGATGTTAAAGACATCCTCATCGAAGGATGAATTTCTCCACTTCAGTCCGGTAGTTTTGTTCCACCAATATCCTCTGTTCTCTCTAGTTTGTATGACGAGGAAGATAGCCTGGTGATCGCTGTTTGTGTGCTCTTCGCTCAGCGACCACTTGCATCTCGCCACCAGACCGTCGCTAACAAAAGTGAGGTCCACTTTCGACCCTCTTCCTGCCTTTCGAAACGTATTCCTCCGCCCATCTTTCAGAAGAGATACTTTCAGCACGGCGAAGGTCTCCAACAAGCTGCGTCCTCTCGCATTGCAGGCTTTACTGCCCCACTCGAAGGCCCAAGCATTGAAGTCCCTCGCAATTATAACTGCCGGTTTCTCTCGAGCATCTTCCACAAGTTCGTCGAACATGCGCTGGAATTCACCTTGCGTCCAGCTTGGAGGAGCGTACCATCTGTAGCAGCATAAATATTCAACTGTCGCCCTCACGGAACCTCTGTGCTGGAAGTCTACATTCAAAAGTGCTATTGGTGCGGGCGAACAAATTGCTGCTTTTTTGGACAAATCGGTTACCCAGGTACCCTGCTCCTCCCTTCGATATGGTTCACTCAATACCATCACATCCTCCTCTTTCTCAACGATCGTCTGCCGAAGTAGGTCATAAGCTGCTTCACCGTGGTTGAGATTAATTTGCATAAATCTCATTTCCGCGCTCAAGTGGCCAGTGCTCGCTTGAGCAGCGGACATTTGCCGCTTCCCGCCACGTGCTATGCGTCCACATTCGGTGTCCCCCTGCAGAACATGCAAGAAGGCTCCTTAGTGCAGCTTTTCGCAATATGGCCTTCTTCCCTACACCACCTTTGATCGGTGGGATGGACCACATTGCTTCGCCATGTGCCCAAACTCTAGGCACCGGAAGCATTCCAGCAAAGATATGCGCTCTCTAATCCTACAGATCACCCAACCTATGCGCAATTTTCCACCTTCCAAAAGTTTAACGGCTTCTTCCTGTTGCAGGCTAATGAGCGCCGTCTGCTTTCCGCTATATGCCTTTCTTAAATTGACCACTTCTGCGGTTGTCACTCCATATTGGGACTTAAGCGCGTTGTTTATGTCCTCCTTGGTGGTGACTTCGTCGAAGTCTTTGCACTCGACCATTTTGCGTTGCTTCAGATATCTGACTTCGGCCTCTTCTCCTACAACGGATCCCACTGCCACTCTCAGCTCTTCCGCCTTATCTCCGCTTTGGTCTAGTTGCAGTAGAAGCTCGCCTTTCTGCGATCTTCTTATTTTCTGCACCGCCTCACCAAATTGGCTTAATTGCGGTTGACTTTTAACTTTACGGAGAATATCCGCATAGGAGAGCCCACCTTTAGCTGCTATGAGGATAGCATCGGGTCTACCATTAAAAGGTCTATTTGGCCGATCTGCCTTTCTTTTCGTTTTCGCTTTCGCTCCGACTTTCATCCACTGGGCATCCTTCGGTGGGTAATGGCCGGCAGGTACGTCTGTCGCGTGCTGTTCGGTAGTCCCCGGTACGGTGGCTACGTTACGACGTTTGGCGGTCGGCGTGTCCACATCCCCGGGCTGCTTACGTTTACACGCCACCGGGTGCGCACGCTTCACCCCGCTTGCCTTCTAAAGTGGCGAGTCTTGCGAGCCACCGTCGCTCCGCTCCATCACCTTTTGCGCGTTTGTGCGCGGCGAAGTTTGGAGATTCTTGTCACTAGTCTCCTTGCGAGTAGTGCTTGCGGCGTCTTTTTCAATCCAGCATCTTTCATACATCGTTTTGATGCCGTCTATGGTGTCACGCATTTTTTGGCTTATGTGCCGCTGTCTTCCATCACTTTCCTGCTGCATCTCTACCAAATTTTTTATGTAGCCGCCCAATTGCATGAAAGCTGCCACGTTCTCCCAACCTAATGGTGTGTGGTTTGACTTCTCGGGCGTTTTTCCGAGGTGAGGCTGCGTTTCCACGCCTACTGGCGTCCTCATTGTTCTCCCATTTACTTTGAAGGAGTTCTCTTCGCTCAAAGCGCCGGCGTGACCCCTAGCGCTTGTTGGTGTATTGTTTTTTATAGAATTGATGTTTAATATTGATTGGGCCCTAAGTGACAAGCCGCTATCCGGTTCCGCTGATGTAGTTGCTGTTAGGACCCCATGGTTATCTTTGCAAGCAGTGAGGCCATGCAGTGGGTTGACGCTAGCCCTTATGAGACTAGCGTTCAGTTCCAGGTTCAGCATTAGCCAGGAGTTCTTCTCAACTGGTCCTACACCCACCAACTAAACGGTGCGGCCTAGAACGTACTTCCCAGACTTGCCGTAATTTTAGCGGGGCGGGGGCGGTGTCAGCATTAACCCGAAAGGCGTTTTGGCTGGATACCACTCCAACCTACTCAGGTAACGGAATACTGCCACCACCAGCTCGAAATCTTCAATTCAAATACGTATTCCGGTATGCCATAATCAAGACCTTACCGGGCTCGGTCTTGATGCCTATCCATAGGCTTCGTAGAACCGTCTCCCTCGGTGCCACTCCCATACAAAGAGTGGGGAGCACCTATTCAAAGGACGGCGCTTACTCGTCCTGTCACGGAAGATTCGCAGTTTTATGCGGTCTTTTCAACCGCCCCTCCTCCTCTTCCTCTTAATCTATTCCTAATCTATTCTTATGCTATATCTTAATCTATTCCTACTCTATCTTATACTAGCCCTAATCTATTCCTATGCTATTCCTTATTCTACCTTAATCTATTCTTACTCTAGCACTTACCCCTCCCCAGAGACGGAGAGTCCGTGAGGCCAAAACGAGGGCACGACTTCGGGTCCTCACAATGTCTATGTGTGTAGGTATGTATATTTTTTTTTGTGAGGTGGAAAACCATCAACAGGCGCCCATGGGCGCAGTGCGAGATTTTATCCCGCTAAAAACCACCGCTTCTATTCCCTACCTTGTGGCACGACCGTTTAGGTATAAATTCACAGGGAGGGTAGCCGTTTAGACACTACTTAAGATCCTACGCTGACGCTCTTCGTGTCTTTGTTTTCTCATTATGTTTGCGGCGAATACTGCTACCTCTTTCCATATTTTCGGGTCTTGCAACACATTTGTCACAAGATTGTCGGGGAGAGGTAACCCTTCAATTTCCGTCTCTAGTATCTGTCGTTCGTTATGGTATTTCGGATAGACAAAGAAAACATGTTCGGCGTCTTCGATGCACTCACAAAAACTACAGAATGGGTCCTGCTCTATTTTAAACCTATTCAGATATGACCTAAAGCACCCGTGGCAGCTAATTAGTTTTGTCAAGTAAAAGTCAACCTCACCATGTTGCGTATTCACCCAGAGCCGTAAATCGGGTATGAGCCGGTGCGTCCATCTACCCTTACTCGCTCTGCTCCAGCGCTCTTGCCAGTCTTCCAGGAGTCGTTGTTTTGCACGCTGCTCAACCGCTTCAGCCGACAATATATGAAATTCGGCCCTATACATGCCTTCTTTAGCTCGCAAGTCAATTAGTATCATGCCAGCGATAACCAAAGCCGCCTCTTCCGACACCGTCCGATATGGGCGCACACCTTTAGAGTACATAGCCTATATGCTGAATGGATGTCTCTCGTGTATGATGGTGTAGCGAGGGCCTTTTTCCGTACATTATTGTCGCAGTTAGCACTTCTGCGATCAGCTTTCTGCGGTTCTGCTTAGGCCAACGCAAGTTTGGCAGAAAGCGCGCTAGCGACTTCGCTACCTTCGCTGCCTTTTCGCCGGTGTATTGCAGATGCCGTTTAAACGAAAATTTGCAGTCAATCATCACTCCTAAGTATTTTATGGCTTCTTGTGACTATATCCTCGTGTCTCCAACTTGTCTCCCATGTTCTTCCTAGAAGAGATTAATACCGCTTCTGTTTTCTCTTCCGTCAGATCTAAATCTACTGACCGCAGCCACCTCTTGATCATGTCGGTGGTTTTATTCGCTGTAGTGGTAATTGCCTCCAAAGTTTTTGCCACGATGGTTATCGCTATGTCGTCAGCAAAACCCACGATGGATGCCCCCTCAGGGAGAGGTAGTCTCAGGATATCGTCATACATTACGTTCCACAATGTAGAGCCTAGTACTGATCCCTGAGGTACGCCTCCAATGATCAGCCTTTCTCTGCACCCTTTATCTGTAACATATCGAAGTTTCCTACATGTAAAATAACTAGCCACTATATTTATAAGATATGGTGGGACTCCTCTTTCCTGTAGGGCAGCTATGACACAGTACCAGTTTGCTGAGTTGAAAGCATTTTTAATGTCTAATGCTATTACTAAGCAATACTTTTTGTTGCCTTCCATCCAGCGTGTTCCTTTTATCGCTTCTGCGGCAGTATTTGTGACCACCGTTATTGCATCCATTGGGCTTTGCTTTTTTCTGAAGCCGAATTGGAAGTCCGACAGCCCTTTAGAGGTCTCCAGTGATTCGTCTAAACTATTTCGAATGATCTTTTCATACACCTTGCCAATCGTAACCAATAGGCAATTAGGGCGGTATGAATTCGCAACATGCGACGGCTTGTTTGGCTTTGGCAGCAGCACCAGCGTTTGTTGTTTCCACTTATCTCGAAAAATTTGTTCTTTCAAACAAGCTTTGAAAGTCCCCGCAAACATAGCAGGCCTTGCCAACATGACTTGCTTAATAGCGCAGTTTGGGATGCCATCAGGACCCGGCGCTTTCTTGCCTTTTATTCCCTTTGCAATGGCAACAATCTCCTCAGGCCCGGTGAAATTAAGATTATCTCTCACCTCACTCAGTGGCACATATACAAACATAGCTTTCTGGGGAAACGGGGTGCCGATTATTTCTTCCACAAATTCTGCACAGCTTGGTTGTTCTGAATATTTTAACTTCTTCCTCACCAACTTATTCGCCATCCAAATGGGTCCTCATTTATCTCGTTAATCAGGTTCTGGAAGCAGTTTTTCTTACTGACCATGATCGCTTTTTTAAAAAGCTTTCGCCTGCGTTTGAATTCTTCTCGGTGGCTGAGATAAGCACTAGTCCCCCTCGATCTTTGGTAAACACGCCTCGCTCTATTGCATAGAGTTCGGCTATCTCGTCTGTCCACCAGTATACTGGGTCCTTGCTCTTATAGAAGCAACGTCTTGTCGTTGAACCTTTACAGGCTTTTATAATCCGTGCTCCAACCTCCGCAACGGAAGCCTGAACTGAGTTTCTGGTTTCTGCTTTTCCCAACATAAGCTCGAAGAGTTCTTTGTCTATTGATTCTAGTTTCTACTTGGGACCACTGAGAGGGAGTTTTACCCTGTTCGCCCGCTGGCTCTGCTGTAGTTCCCAGATTATTGCTACATGATCACTGTGGGTATAGATGTTGCTAATACCCCATTCTATGCACAAGGCCAATGCACTACTGGCCATGGTAATATCGATCGCGGAGCCAGGAATATCTCTGTTGAACGTGTTTACATCACATTCCTTTAGAATTGTCATATCCAGTGAGACTAGGAATACAAGCACTATTCTGCCTTTAGCGTTCGTCCACTTGTTATCCCAATCAGTCGCCCAGGCATTAAAATCGCCGGCGAAAATTACCGGTGTTTTTCCCCTTGCGTCGGTACATAACTCATCTAAACGCTTCTCAAAGTCCATGTGGTTTGTACTTGTCGGGAAATAGCAGCTGTAAAGGTAAACCTCTTTATATTTAAGGCAAACGTAGCCCTCCCCTGTTGAGATATATCTCATGGTTGGCATATGCGAGCTGTATTGCCAAACGACTGCGGTACCAGTCTTGTCCTTTGCCCACCTGTTTCCGGAGCCTAACTTGTATGGCTCACTCAAGACTACAATGTCAATCGACAGTTCTCTGACGTTCTGTTGTAGCACCTCTTGTGCAGCCCGACAGTGGTTTATCTTAATTTGCATGCACTTCATAGTTGTCCCTTATTGTTCACGCCGCGTGTATTTACCGGGCAGCTTCTGCCGGCCAGTTGATGATCATGAGGATTGCCTTGTTCCTTGCAGATCGCGCAACGCGGACTCTTTGTGAAGTCTCTTGCTCGGTGACCTTCTTCGCTGCATTTTAGACAGCACTTGCTTCTATCTTTCTGGCCTTTACAGTTTCTAGCGATGTGACGTTCCTCTAAGCATCTATAGCATTTCAGTATTGCGGATTTTTCTCTGATCCTGCTTACTACCCAATCGACTTTGATTTTGCCGGCTTCAAGTAACTCTTTAGCACTGTTTGTTGGGACTGTTAGAGTTGCTGTCTGCGTGCCGACATACGCCTTCCTGATCGACGTGACTGCTTTTTTCTTGATATTCAAGCTACTGAAACTCGTATTTATGGCCGCTACTAAGTCATCCGCCGAGGTCACTTCATCTAGGTCTTTAAACTCAATCTTTGTTTGCTTTGTCATTAGTTTGACACTAGCCTTTGGCCGAGCGCTTTTTCCATCAATTGCTGGTAAGCGTTTTCTTCTTTCGAACTTTGCTTAAATTCCAGCAGCATTTCTCCTTTTAATGTTTTCCGTATTCTGGTCACATTTTCGCCGACTTTTTGCAACTCAGCATCATTTTTAACTTTTTTCAGCATATCGCTTTAAGACATAGTGCCCGTTTGCTTGATTACAATAGCATCTGGCTTACTCACCAATTTGATTGGCTTGACCTTTCTATTTTTTGCTTTGACCACGGTCCAGTCTTCAGAGAGCATGCGTTCCTTCGACCACGACTAGCAGACGTTCGTATACGACCCTCTCCAATACCTTGCCCACTGTATCTAAAAGGCAAATGGGTCGGTATGACGATGGCTCGTTCATTGGCTTATTGGCCTTCGGAATGAGGACAAACCTTTGGACCTTCCATTCGTCTGGGAATGACTTTTCGTCCAGACACCTTTGCAGCATCATCATGAAGACGTCTGGTCTCCTACGTATCGCTGCCTTCAGGGCCTTGTTTGGGATTCCGTCTGGTCCAGGAGTTTTCTGTCCCCAATCCTTTTGCAGGTGCTTAAAAGCTCGCCCGCAGTAATTGCTGGAATCGCTTCATCGTCTACCAACACGTACGGCGGCCTCTGCGGAAATATTGTGTGGATACTTTTGTGTGCGTGTGTTCGTGCGTGTATGTTTAAAAGTATTTATATAAGTCGTCTTGTGTACGTGTGTGTTTGTAAAGTCCTTATATGTAAGTGTGTTTCTTGTGTGTGCAGAGTATGTTTCTGTATGCATGTTGCTGTGGTTGTCTTTATTTTCTACAATTATGTACTTACTTTATTGTTAGTCTTTGTCCCTCTGCGGTCGGTGAAGGGTTGATCAATACTGCCTATTAATTTAATGTCGAACTCAGCTGTGCTACTCTAAGCAAGTCGTTTAAGAGCAAGGAGTAAGTCTGTGCTATTGCTTATTATATAAAATATTCTCGCCAATGCACAGGGTTGCTGTATAGTAGCAATAGATGGCAATGTCCCCCTGTAATTTGCTCCCTATCTTTTGTTTATTTACTTGGGTGCCACCGAACGAACCCCAATTAAACACGAAAGAGGGTAAACCCACCGAAACGAAAGGAAAAACAAAAGTAAAGAAAAACGAAATCTGCACTTTCAAATATCGTTAAGTTTCCTTTTCACTAAAAGGCTTTCACTTGGAGTAATTTTCTAATAACAATCGCCTATGATATAAACGGAGCACTTAAGAACACGTCCGCGCGCTACGAAATCACAGCGGTCAATCAATTCGTAGTATGATAGAAATATTTGTGTGCGGTTGTGCGGACGTTTGCTTAAGCGGTTAAATGTAAACAAGCAGAAACACCTATGTGTGGTTGTGCGTGCATTTGCAGAAACAATTATATGTAGGCGCAAAAGCGATACAATTTTAAATTTTGATTTTTTTGTACTTGGCCGTTTTTTTTTTTGATATTTTGATTTGAACATTTTTTTATGAAGGGATTTGCGTTATTTTTGGGGAATGGCTATTATTGTTCTATATGTCCATTTATTTATTGCCATATAATTTTTGTTATAATTTTTCTTTTTAATTTCTATCACACATGCTTTTGCTATTACTGTTATTATTGTCATTAAAAGCGAAATGCTACAATAACTTTTTCGAATTTGTAGATTTTCATCAATATTCAACTTTGCCAAAATGTCATTTAAACAAAAATAAATTGAGCACGATCCAGCGAGGAAAAAAAAACTACCCCACATTCGATCTTCTATCTATCTTATATATCTAATGCTTTTGGATAGAACATTTCGCCGACAACATTTGTGCTGCAAAATTATTAAGTATTAGACGAAGGCATCCGATATAATAAATAATAAATGACATTAAGATCGTAACTATACTACGACATTTTGGAAAGACCTGTGCGTTTGTACGTACGTTTGCTTAAGCAATTATATGTAAGCGCACCCGCAAAACTTTTTCATCTGAACATTTTTAATAAGCAAATTTGGCCTTTTTGCTTGTATAATTATCATTATTTTTCTATATATCCATCTATTTATTCCCAAAAAAATATTTCTATAATTATTCTTTCTGATTTCTACTATACATAGATTTCCTATTAATGTTATTAACACAAAGATAATATTGTGGTTATTTCCGAATTTCTACATTTTTGTCAATGTTTGATTTTGCCTAAAATGTTATTTAAACAAAAATAATTTGATTACGATACAGCGCGTTACAACTAAATTCACGCTTCAACGACAGACTTATACCAACTGCACCACATCGGCGATATACCGTTCCGTTTTTGAAACTGTTACATATGTTTCATATGAACTGTTACTCTATTTAATTCAAATGCCTTTCAATTCAATGTGCACATTTGAAAATTCCCATGGAAAAATACCACCTGATATCTGATCTGCAAGGTAATTTCTTCTCGACACAATTTTTATCGAGTTAGAAATTTGCAGATCAAGCTTTTTGTAGCAATTCTATTGAAGAATTGTAGATTTGAGAGCAAAGATATTTATACCATTGTAACTTCTTTGTCGTACAGCACAAGTGTACAGTGGTTGATACAAACGACATTTCTTAAGAAAGTTTAGAAAATATTGAAAAAGTATAAATATATAAAAAAAATATAGATATATAAATAAAATAAAGGAAATAATTAAATATATACATATATATAAATATACAAGTGCAAAATGCCAAGGAGACAAGCGCCCGCAAAATGCATTGGCAATGTGTGGCAGTGAAATCTGCAAAGAAGGCGAAGCGATTCGTTTGTACTTCGCAAGATCGCTCGAGTGCAGAAGCAAATGATGTGAAAATTTGGAGAATTTGCAGTCGTCATTTTGACCCCCACCTAATCTCTCAAACGTCCAATATATAGAGGCAGACAATATAAAATTAATAGAATGTCGAATTATCCCACTTAATTAGACGATATCAATAAGAAAAAAAATGCCCAACATTGGACCATTGGCTTTAAGCAAACGATACGGCGAGTGGCTTGTTTGGCCGAAAATATTTTTATAACCTTTGACGAACTGAAGTTTTTTCTGACGGGGAAATTCAACCAGGATACTTGGAAAACTCCCTTTTCTAAATTAAGATCATCCATTCCCAAGAATACACATCCTTCCCTCCATGAAATTAAATATTTCACAGTTCGTCTTATCTCTATAAAAATTGTTAAGCTGAATTTGAGACGAAATATTGTATTGGGCCGCCGACTTTGATTTAGAGTTGGAAAACAGGTTAGAAAATATGACAAACGAACAGGAAACTAGCAATTTAATAGCTAATGAGGAGTTAGAAGTGAAGGCAAGTACTTTAGTTGAGGCTCAGATGTAACGATACGTGTCAGTATATTTAATATATAAACATGCGGTGAGGAAGCCTACATGCGAAAAGTGTTTAGCATTAATGAGGAAGGTGAACTTAACGGACTTGTCGAAGTCATTTATAAAAAGTAAGGAGTACTCAGGAGTGAGCGCTGCACATTTCTGCTATCCTAAGAATGGACGGCTTGAGATGTGTCTGGCTCAAATGGGTTGGTTTAGGACTATGTTTGACCAATATGCTTGTAGAGAGGATGGTACGGATTTAATCCCTCAAGCTATCTTGAAACAAACGGGTAAGGGCTTCCCCTGGTTTGTGATGGACGATGCCTGAAAAAACATCGCCTTAATTATTTAGATAGTTTAATTAAGGTGTTGCTTTTCAAGAATAAAAAATTTTTGTTCACAAATTTAATAGCCGACGATAGAAAAAGGAAAGGACAAAAAATGAAAAAAATTAATGCAGAAAATTAGGCATAATAATATATTTATAATAGCGTACTTTAGCGTTTTTTCATTATTATAATAATATATTTTTCCTTTTGTATCCTATTATGTTCTTTCTTCTGTGTTTTATGTTTTAAGTTATTATGCTCGTTTTTTTATATTAGTTATCTTTTAGAAGTAGTTGTGCCTCACGAGCATTCTAATTTAATATTCATTTTAATATTGAGTTAGTGTAGCAGTAATATGGTAAAAGGTACGTAGGCTTCAAATATTTTCGGGGAAGCAGCCATTTTAAATAATCGTTAATGCGTCTAGAACAATGCCTCACGAAAATTGCACACTATTGCTCAATAAACTGCAAAAATATATAAAGCAGAAACTTTTTTGTTAGTAAATAGATAGATATGGTAGAAATTAGAGAGAATAATTATAACAAAAATTATATAATAATTGTATTATATATAGGCATATAGAACAATAATAGTATTTCTCCAAAAATAAGGCAAACGTTTCCTTAAAAGAATGTTCAAATCAAAACACTAACAATAAAAACAGACAAGCACACAAAAATCAAAATTAAAATTCCTATCGCTTATGCGCCTGCCTATAATTGCTTAGTCTATTGAATACGCACCCTATCGCATACACGTGTTCATAGTAAAGGCTTGCGTGTACTGGTCGGTAAATGTTCTCATTTCAATTCTATTACTCTCTCCTATGGTTTTCAATGTCCCTTGTTTTTATCGGATGCTTTGGGTTAATATTTAATAATTTTGCTGCAGAAATGTTGCTAGCGAAATGCTCCATCTTATGTGTTACCATGTGTACTCTTTTCAAATTCGTTAAGAATAAAAATATTGAGTTTAAAATTTTCGTACTTACGTACTTAAAAAACGTAGTTACATCATGAGAAGTCAACAGTGATCAAATTGGTGAGAATCACGGTGGAAATGGAATGTTATGCAACCAGTAAGCGGTACAGCGTCAAGCCAGCGTAGAACATATAAACAAAGTAAAGCAGTAGTATTGTAAAGGAAAATACACCGATTTAAAGAAGAAACAAAATTTAGATGTGTCCAGCCGAAAACAGTTAAATGTTCCTTTTTGTTCTATTTTCAATTTAAAAATTTCTTCCTTTTATTATAAACTGATAAATATTACAAATATTTTCAATTTTAGAATTTGAAATTTCAAATTTTTGTGCATTTAAAGAAGAAGAAGAAGAGAAAAAATATTAATTTCAAAATGTTTTACACAATGTTCTCACTTTCTTTTTCGTTTTTAAAAATATATTGACGTTTAAAATTTTTGTTGTGATTTATTATGTTTGTTCCAAATATATTATATAATTACTCCTTTTTGCATACATGCACATAGTAATATGTGTATAACACATGCAATTATATATTTGCGTATAAATACTATTTATTAAATTTATTTAAAAAATTCCCGATTTCCATCGATTACTTCGTTTTTCTATACATTGCATACGTTTCTATACCACTTCTTATTTTGCCAGTTTCTCTTCCAGTCACAAAAGTATCCAACTAATCCTTCACACCACAGGACCAACAACAGCAATAGTGAATTTATTTACAGGAGATACACACAGCCATTGATACACATATCACCAGCAAACTATCTTTGCTTTCTGATACACAACTTTCAACTAATAGAGAGATTCCCACTTGTTCCCTCACGCTTCCTCCTTTTTTGTCCAGGTATCCGGAGACTATGAAAATATGGTATGTCCTGAATGCCCTTTCCCAAGAAACAATTGGGCCAGTTATTGATTTCGTTAGTGATCACCCATCTACAAACAAACATCGAGAATTAAAAAAGTCACTGATAGAAAGAAATTCCGTGAGTGATAGTTCCAAACTGGAGAACGTTTTGTCAGGCACAGATATGGATGATCGCAAACTCTCGGAAATGTTCTCATCCTGGGTGGATCTAACTTTACTCTCGACTATAATTAAAAGTTATGGTTAAAGAACTAGCCAAAAAACTTAATCGTCGCATAAACCGGATCTAATGTAAAGAGCTAGGTAGGCTTGCCGGTGATATATGAGAGGTGTTAAATTTTTTCGAAATTAATAGTTATGATAGCGATCGTTCCCAGTTCGTTGCAAGCTAATGCGGCTTTACCTATTAGTTTTTCACTTTATTCGCTCTATTACGCATACTTTCCCCTCAAGAATACCCGACACCAGCGAGTGTTAATAAATTATCACACCATGTTCCCGCACTCGCAATTTCGTCTCCTGATTCACAAAGCCCGAAGTTTGGTCATTATAAATATATCCCAACATTCCTTTCCCGTATTGACATATCACACCCACAAAAGTCAAAACTCGAACAAAGTCAAAACAAAATTCGAACAGTTCTAGAAAGTCCAACATTCCTTTCGCACAATACTATAAAGCAACCATATAACATCCGCACTAACCAAAGTCCAAACTTGAAAATTTTAACACGACACTAATATAAATATATATAACGTAATAAATTACTCAACTATATAACACAATTACAACTCAATACAAAAATCAAAATTCAAAAACTAACTCTAAAAATGCTTCAATACACAAAAAAATTACGCCAAATATATTAAAAAACAAAACTTTAGAAGATTAAGAACGGCAAAAAAATTTGATATATTGGGTATAATAGCTTCATCGAACATTTTAAATGCATTTGTTCTAACTTCGTAAACAAGTATCATTAACAAAATATAAATTTACACATATATACATATGCATAGACACGTACATACATATGCATAGATATATACCTACCTAAACCTATCCTCTCCTACACAGAGTTAGTAGAAAATTATGAAAGGGAAGAAAATAGCAGAGACGAAAAAAAATCTCATGTGTGGGAATGATTTTTAAGATCATCAACGTAAACAGGGAACCCACTATTGAAAACTGTAGCAACAGATATAACTTAGAAAAGGAATGAATACTCCTGATGAGGAAACTACGATAGGGTCCTTACTAAAAAAATAAAAATAAGGTATAAAAAATTAATAAATAATAATATTAAAAAAACAAAAATAAACAAAGCAAATTTTTCTTAAAACTGCAATTTTCGCAAAAAAGAAACGCGTAGCCTAATATGAATACAACGTCGAACTAAGAAATTAGGTTGTGTGGTTGACAATTAAATATTTAACATTCATCTGTTGATGCCGATATATAATTAGAGCAACTGCGGCGCTCTCCGCGGGTATTTAAAGTGTAAAAAAAGGAAGAAGTCATATTTACAAGAAAAAGGGAGAAAAATGCAGAAAATGATTCAAGATAGAACTATTATATTTCGATATTTTTAAATTCTTGGGAAATATTCCTATCTTCGGTGGAAACAAAAAGAAATTATTTAGTTTTACCAATCAACTTGATAGATTTCATCCCACTGTAATAACATATGAGCAGCTTGCACAAGTGATTATAATAGACAAAATAAAAACACAGGGAAGAGAAAAAGAAGCTCTGGAATGCACACTCAAACACATTGGCACAAATAAAACCCATTCTATTAAATATCCTTCGGGAAAAATAGTCAGTGGAAGAGTTCTCTGACGAATTCAAAAGCCTAAGCTTCAAAGGACTAAGTCTTCGATTCTATAACGAAAGTAAGGAAAAATTAAGACCGTTAAACACCAAAACCATGATGACACTGGAAGAAGAAAACACCATACTTTTGTAATGATAAACAAACCGAATTCTGTATAAAGAAAAGTGAAATTTACCAATTAAGAATACTCAACATAAAGAAGGCCTTGTTTATGAAGAGGAATTATCATTAGAAAGCGGAACAATTGAAATTATAAAAGAAGTCCATAAAGTCAAGGACTTCGGAATCGAGGCACTAGTCGAAATTAAAGAACCAAAATAGATCTCATTCCGAACATAATTAACCGAAAAAGTTACTGAAGGAAACTTTTGTATATTAAATGTAAGGCAACGGATGAAACCAGACTACCAATAACACAATAAATCCGTTCATATCACATAAACCAAGGAGAAAAAGGAGAACTATTAAAATTAGTCAAGAAATGTAAGACACGTTTTTATATAGAAGATAGCAATCCAAGCTTTACGAACGCAATTAAAAATCAAATTAGGACAACTAGAGATATTCCAGTTTCGACGAAATATTATAAAATGGGATCATAAGATGTAGGTACTCCCCATATTAAGCACTCATATGGATTGTCAAAAAGGAAAATAGATGCTAGTGGAAAATGAAACTGGAGACTAGTAGCAGCTTACCAAAACTCAGCAAATCCATGGTCGACGATAAATACCCAATCCCTAACATGGATGAAACATTAGAAAGATTGGGTAGGTGCTAATACTTTAGCTCTTTAGATTTAGCTAGGGCATTCACCAAATTGAGATCTACGAAGAGGATATACAAAAGAACGCCTTCAGCGTTGAATGAGGATACAATGATTTTTTACGTATGTTCTTCGGCCTCAAAATGGACCCTGTCAGTGCAAATTCAGTACAAACTCCAGACCTAGAATACATGGAGAATTTTAAGACTCCTAAAAGAACGTTAGTCAATGACCGAATAATAGTATATCCCGATTTAGGCCTTGGGGCGGTATTAGCACAAAATGGACACCCCATCTGCTAAGCAAGTTGCACATTAGAAAAGGATTAAGATAGAAAAAGATTAACTCCCAGTAGTATAGGCCACGAACCACTTTAGACCATACTTATTCACAAGGAAGTTTATAACAGAAACCGACCATAGACATCTGGCATGGCTATTCCCAATCCAAGAACCCAATTCAAAGCTAGTAAGACGGAAACTGCGATTGCAGGAATCCAAACGGCGAAATGCAGATGAGATAAATCGATTGAAAATATAGTAATAGAAACTAATAACCGTTTAACCGAAGCCAAATAATAATAAATCAAATATGTCCTAGTTCACTAAAAATCCAAACCCAAAAGACTTTCAATCCTAGGAGAATGGCAATGTCATCTAAAAAGCTCGACGAACAAACATTAATCACACTTATAAAAACCATTTCAACCCTAATTGCAATTGAATGTTGTATACATCAGTATCGAAGACTTATTACAGTTTTTTAAGGAAAAAGTGCAAAAACACTTGAGCAGCTATCAGTTGGAGAGTCAACAAGTACATATTCGACATGTAATGCTTTGGGAATTTATACAAGGCAATATCGATAAGGCGAAAGCTGAATAAATATGGAGCGTATACGATAAAGGACTGATAAGTGATCGGCAGTTAGTAAAATTCCGTTTTGAAGATAGAACCTTAAAAGAAGAACCAAAGGCGGGATGTCCTGCCAATCAACAGGAAATGTAGCAAAAAATTTGAATACGCCACAAATAAGCAAAATAATTTAATACTAAATAAATAATTAATAATATTGTTATTCAATAAAAGCAAAGTAAATATCCGATAAAATAAAAAAACGAAAATTATTTATGACTCGACCTAATATATTCTTGTTTAATGATCATGTGTATTTTGTTTGTATGTCACTTTTATTATATAACTGAATTTGCATATTTTGCTTAGTGTGTATGCTTATGTAATGTCCATCTATAGATTTGTTTATTTTTAATTGTTGATATGCGATATACAAGAGTTCTAAATTTATACGAAGGTAAAATAGCGTATTAAACGTAATCAATTAAGTTCTATAAAACACAAGCAAAATTATGTGAGTTGAGAGTTGTTTTCCAAAATTTACTCATTTCACGGGATTCAATAGTTCACAAAGTAACCTTAGCTACAAGTGTAAAAAGACGACCAGTAATTACTTTGTTTTTACGGCATTACACTGTATGTAGGTACACAAACACTAAAAATAGGTCTAGTAGATTTAAGAATTGTAGATGCAATCATTGCAATAGAAGAGGGCATCTTTTGGACATGTTTAAAACTCAAAATATTGTTACGAAATCCACAAATCCAGTTAATGCTAACTAATGGTTTTTCTCAAGTAATTACTTCTCTAGCGCATATTCGCGTCGCGTCATGCAGATGCCTGCCGACGAAAAAGATTAGCAGAAAAACAGACAGAGAAAAACGCAGGTGCACATGCGCAGCGCGTCATACAGCCGCTGACCGAGGAACACGATTAGGACAAAATCAGGTTAACGGATTAAAAATAAAGGCAGTTAGTCGTATGAGAGCGTTTGAGTCAGACAAGAACATTTGAGTCGAAAAAGAATACTAAAGTTGAGAAGTCGAGAGTATTGCCAAAGTAAAATGTAAATAATCCTAGCCTTAAGGAATAGATTGTAAAAAAAGAAACTTGGAGCTAAAAGAATTCTTAAGTGCATTTCTCTTGAAAATAATATCCACGATCTAGTGACACGGACGGTGTCTTAGACAAGCGGAAATTTGTAACAATATGAATTTTATGGAATATTCGCAAACTGGTTTATTTCCACTTGTATGGGCAATGGACCACTTTAATATAAAATGATTCTAAATAATGCGGTTTTCTTCATGCAGTTAGGAAGCAACATCATTTTGAGAAAAATTTTATAATATATTTTAATTGGAAGTTTAAGCACATCGAAATTTTATTGAAATCTGATGTTATTGCCATTTCAGAATTTCTGATGTTAACGTTATGTTTCAGTGCCTCGATCACATAATTGACAAAGATTGTTTACATGTGCTTGTTGACATGCCTTACTCGATTACGGTATAGAAATTTCAAGGGTTTTTAAGGGTTGTAAATTTTTATCGAAGATTTCCGCCAAATATTTCCTTATTTCTTAATCTCTTATATCAACTGCTGAAGTCAGATAAAGAGTTTATTTGATCCCATTGCTGTGCTAAGGGCAAGTATAAATGCAACAAATTGCTAAGTAGCTGGTAGTATCTAACTAATTTTCACAAAGTTGACAGCGGGTATTTTTCAATAGGGGTCTTTGCAGTTGTATCACAACTAGAGCCGCAAGAAATTTAAGAGCTTGTTTCGCGACTCTTGTCTCAGACAGAAAGACTGTTCGCAATTAGACCATGAAGTCATGCCCTTTTTTTAGGTAGAAAAGTTGCATCCAAAAAGATCATTTTATTAATAGCATCGAATAAATTGCAGCGTATAGCACTTACTAGCATGAAGTATCACATAAAAAGTTTAAAAGGAACAGGGCAGACTATCTTTCGTGATCTTCGCAAAACAATGCTAATTCTAAAGATGATGGGCTGAAGGCGGCACACACATTAATTTTATGCAACATAATCATTATATTTCAAGGTTTCTTCATATTTGATGCTGCTAGAGTTAGCATCGCTTCTAACGAATTTTCGAAAAATGTGTCCAAATATATGACATATGGTTGGCCTGCGCGTGGTGGAACACAATTTCATGTTGACTAATAAGGTCATAAATTTAGTCTAAGTATGACATCGACAACCATTTAGTATTAAGATGGATGGTATTAAAATATTGCTTTGCTTCCCACACAAATATGCTTGATGGTTATTTTACTTTAATAGATAATAAGATATAAATATAGGTAAATTAACAATATTAAAATTCAGTCCATTTCCGTATTATAATAGAAACCGATGATACGTCCCTAACACGGTTATTTTCGATTAAAGAGCCCAACTCAAAACTAGTAAAATGGAGATTGCGTTTACAAGAATTTGACAACCAACTTACTTACAAAACGGGATCAAAACATGGAAACCCGGGTGGACTATCAAGGTTAAAAATAGACATGAATGAATTAACAAACAGTTTACAGACAACAATAATCCAATAAACTCTTATCGAAACCAAATCATAATAAACAGAAAATATTCTAGATCATCAAAAATCAGGATCCCAAAAAATTTTCGTGTCAAAAAGGACGACAATTTTAGTTAAACATGCAACGAACCAAAATTGGTCGCAATCGTAAAAAAACTATTTCAATCCCAAACACTTAAAAGCAGTATATAAATGACAAAGAGCTATTCGCATCTTTTAAAGAGACAGCGCAAAAATATTTCAGTGACGGTCATAAGATTCAATTTTATCAGATCCAAAATTATCAATGCAAAATTATGAGATTCAAAACGTTACTAAGAGATATAACTGAGGTAACCGGACTTGCAGCATTAATAGAAAAAGCACGCAAGAGTAATAACCATAGAATAATAACAAAGAACCTTACGCAACTTAAAAACACAATCTTTTATTCCCAATTCGGAAAACGAAGAACACAACCTATTAATAATTACAAGACTTTTAGCGTAGAAAAATACGACAGACACTCAATCAAAGAAAAATACAAAACAACCAAAATCCCTGAGAAACAAAGGGATATAACTCACGTTGGGATTTTTTATAGTTTAGTGATTCAATTATTTTTAACGCTTTTCGATATGTTCTCTAAGCACCCATAAGCAATTACAATAAAAAATAGGTCTTGGGTCGAACTCAAGATAGCTCACAGGCAATATTTAAGTTCAGCAGACGAAATCAAAAAATTAGTAACAGATAATAAACTAGGATGTAAACCCGCGCAAGTCCCAGGAATTTCTAAGAAAATAAATATATTTTACATCAAATAATAATCATACTTCAAACGCTAACTATACCAAACCAGACTTTCAAGAAGAAAATAATTTTCTTTCAGGTGAATAATAAAGGTGACCGCCCTACCAATAATATTATCGAGGATATACAACATAACCAAGGATGCATAATAATACATAAAGGAAAAATGAAACTCATAAATAGTTATAAGAAAATTTTCCACTTATTACATACAGAAAAATACCAAGAAATATACAAAAGTCTGTAAACCAGAATCTAAAGAAGCAAAATTATAGATCCAATGCTAGAGACTGTTTAGTTATCATAACTTAGAAGTTAAAATGAATAACTTAATGCCACGGGGATTGACAAATTCCGTGGGATCAGGACACATAGCCGGGATAATAAATGCCGAAAAAACAATAACGGATGGACTAATTAAGTTAGACAAGAACAAGAAGTAGATAGTAGACGAAGATAAAAATAAACTAGGAAATAGTAGGAGTATATCACAAGTCATATAAGACAACAACAAGCATTAGTGATAAAAGACATAAATAACTCAGAGAGTAAAATAATGGAACTGTATAAACCATAACCTTAACATATTTAAAAATCCCGTCGATGATGTGGAATAGCTTTTTTTAAGCAGCAAAGTAGGAACACTAACCAGGAGTGTACTAACCTAAAGCAATGCGAAGACATCAACACACTAGACACGCTAATCAATATTAAAAATCACAGTCGCAAGCTTTCAGTAAGAAATTTCAGTAATGGTAATGATACTACTACCCTAAAACAATCATAGAACTCGAAATGAACGAAAAAATCAGAAGTGTTGATCGACTTCGTCAGCTATGCTTACAGACCTCACGTAAAACTAGAAAAAACTCTGAAATTATTTATTTATTTGTTTATTTATTTACACATGAAACCTACTTAAAATAAATTATTAACCGAATGCAATTGCTTCTTAGAAGAAAATCTGTTACTAATTATTATTAAAAACTAACACAAAGTGTATAAAGAGAAGTAAAGAATAAAATTCATAAATAAATAAATAAGAGAGAGAAAAAACGCCATTGCAAACATACAATAGCTTGGCTTGGAATCACAGTAAGATGTTAAGATGGCAAGTTAGTTTAAATACGACATAGGCATATCGCGTGATTAACGATAATTGTTTTGATAGTATATAAAGAGTCTGATATTGGGATTAAGTGAAAGATATTGTTTAGGTTTCTGCAAAAGACTTTGAACGGATGGAATGGCTCGTAATTACATTTACATTGACTCAGCTTAATGAGAGAAGAGGTTAGGGAGGTTAAGTTAAAGATTATCTTACCAAGTAATGTGGACGAATCGATAGTATCGTCTACTAACTTCATTAAGAAGGAAACACCGCGAATAAATCTACGTTTCTCAAGTGGTAGTAAGGTTAACAGAACCAACAAAGAATTCAAAGAGACAATCGTGTCCCAACCCAAATTCCTAAGGGCAAAAAGCAAAAATTGCTTTTGAATTGGTTCACTGAATCTACATGACACCTATCGGAGGGAGACCATATAACCCAGGCATACTCAAGCACTGGTCTACCTAAATACACGTGTAGCTTTTTTGTAATGTAAGGATTGTAAAATTCTTTGGACCACTTAACGAAACCAAGCGCGAACCTAGCTTTATTTAAAGAGAGCAAATTAAAACGTAATATTTGGTCGAATAGAACCCCTGAATCGATGTACGAATCTACGTTTTTCAACTTGAGTGAATAAATGAAATAGTCAGTACTGAATAACTTCCTTCTTGAGAAAGAAAACTTCTTGCATTTTAAGAAGCTTTAAGTCAACTTCAAGCTGATAAGAATGCGATTCGAACAAGAAGAAAGAAAACTGTTTAACATCGTCAGCGTACATTAAGATATGGCTGGAATTAATCACCGATGGAAAATCGTTAATGTATAATAAATATAAAGTAAATAAAATGGGACCTAAGTGGCTTCCTTGAGGTACGCCAGACATAACGCGAAATTCATCCGAGGTGATGAGAAGTTAAACAAAACCCTGAAGGATCTATTGTGCAGATAAGAGCTTATCCATTCCACTAAATAGAAAGGGAAGCCAGAGGCTTGGAGTTTAAAGATAAGTAAGTTATGGTTAACAAAATCAAACGCTTTGCTTAAATCAGTGTAGCGAGAGAGCCACTAGAAAAAGCCTTGAAAACAACAGTAAACTCTAACAAATTGGTGACCGTAGATCGCCCTTTCTCAAATCCATGCTGGTGTGGAGAAATATACGAATTAATGGCAAAGGCCAAATGGTGAGTCACAATTTGCTCCAACAACTTAGGCAAGACACTCAACTTGGCTATGCCTCTGTAGTTCTCAACAAGTTGTCTACTTCCACTTTTGTGAATAGGAAATTCCAACACGAAGGGAAAACACCAAAGTTCAAGGATTGATTAAAAATCTTTGAGATAACACCACATAACTCGACAGCGCAAGATTTAGGTACACATGATGGAATTCCATTTGGTCCAGCCGCACAACTGTATTTTAGCGAACTCAACCCTTCAAAAACGTCATTTTCAGAAATAACCAAATTAGAAGTTGAAACCAAATTAGTTATCGGATATGGGTAGTTTGCCGATAAATCGGAAATAGCAATAGAAACATTTCGTCGGAAGTATTGAGCAAAGAGATTTGAGGGTTCAATATTATCCGAGGACTCAGAGACATTAAAAGACACATGCGAGGGATTTATGAAGATTTTACTTTCACAGTTAACAAACTTAAAAAAGTATTTAGGGTTAGCAGACAGAGAGGAGTTAATGAACTGAAGGTATCTGCAATAACATTGGTGGTCGAGGGAATTAAATATCTGCCTTCATATGTGAAAGATGATTTTTTAGCAATACAATATTGATTTTATGAAAATCATAATATTTGTTTGTTTAGCACCTTAAGGCAGTTCAACGAACCATCATTCTTGTGATGAAAGGAAATGCACATCGATGGATGATAAGGATCCTCAGGCAAACTAAAAGGTGGACAACGATTTACGTTAATCTCAGGAAAATTGGCAAAGCAGAGATCAAGCAGTCTACCATTACAATTAGGGGTACGGTTATATTGAATATTATATTTTTTATATAACATCATTTTTTTTTTTTGAAAATTATATGGTGTTGTTAACGTGTCGCTTGCCAAGCTTATGCACGCTTGCAATGGCTTAGGAGTTCACTTGCAACCTGAATCTGGTCTTGTTGCGGGTGTGCTTCTGCGCTAACTGTGTACATGCTTTTTTCTTTTTTTTTTACTTTTTATTTGTTCATACATGAATTATTATTTTTAAGTTACTTTGCTTTTGTTTTTATTCCTCTTCCTTTTTCATATCTTTCTTTATATTGTATACTAGTTTTAAAACAATTAGTGTAAGATTTACTCTTAAGTTGTATTTGAATTCGACTGCTAATTCTTTTAGTTGAATTTCATGTGTGAGTAGGTAAAATAAAATAAAATAAAAAAAGAATAAAATAGGGTATGATTTGGAGATTGTAAGCCTGCACATTTACATAAAGGGCTGTTTACTGTGTCAATTTTGAATTACTAATCATTACAATTACGTGCGATTGAATATCAACTCCGTATAATTGATAAACCAAAGGGCTTCGTTTATTTGTGGAAATAAACGATCATAAGATGAATTATTCCATCGGTGCTGCCAAAAAGAAACTGAATGTTTTTGTCGACTGTCCTCAGATCTGCAAGAATCAGAGTACGATCGTTGAAATCAGATGGTCTGGAAAATGCAATTATATCTGCAGTGGTGTTGTCAAGAACGCTCATATGACTGGGCACCTAGAGAAAATGAAAACAAAATTTATCATATTTGTGGCTATAAAGTAAAGATCTAATTTCTAGTACGTAAGAGTGAGTTTTACTTGAGGGAAATGATTGCAAAGCGGTTAAGGTAGACTTATTGACATTTATAATGAACTTCTTTTGAGGCTGAGTACTCGCTAAGCGGATGGCTTCCTGGATCGCAAGACATTCAGCCGAAAAAATAGTGCTACATTGATGATTTGGGAAGTAAACTTTTCTATTAATATCTGGAAACCAAAAGCATCATCGGTTTTAGATCCCGCAGTAAAGATGAGTGAAAAATGCTTGGTATTGAGCAAGTTCAGGTAGCGCTGATGTATCTCCCCAGAAGTAACTGGGGATTTTCCCACTGGTAAGAACTTAGTTACTGTTTGGAAATAGTGAGTACCAAAATAAATATTAAATAAGCTATGTACATCAGCTCTTAAAATGTTGAAGTTATTAATTTTGTCAGCAAAAAGTTCAAAGAAGCAAGGAAAGCAATTGAGTGACATAAAGTCGTAAATGAAACGTAAGGCTCAAAAGATAGAGTTTTATTAGATGAAAAATTGGCGATTAAACGAAATCTTTCTTGCAAAGACATAACATTTGCCATCTGTTCCAAGCTTAGTGTGTATGTAGATTTCATGCCACCAAGAGCCAGACGCAGGCATTTCCATTGGATTCTGCACAGTTTCAGACTCTTATTTGAAATGTCCAATAAAAGCGAACAAACGTATTCCAATTTTGGTCTGGCTAAGCCAAGATACAGTTTAATCGTACAAAAAGGATCAGAACCCCAAGAAGTACCACAAATGGATTTCAGTAGGTTAATGAGTTGAAAACATGGTTTGGCAATTTTGTCAATATCTGCTGCAGGGGAAAGTTTCGAGTGTAGAACAAAGTCGAACGTTTTAACAAACGGAATAAAAGAAGTATAAATGAGAAGAGGAGTAACTGTACCGTTTCTCCTGCTTTTTGAAAAGAGCATGCATTTGGTCTTATTGACAGAAAATGCAAGTTGGAATGACCCAAGACGAGGGGAAATAGTGTCCAGGGCAGCCTGCACAGATCTTGATTAGAGTTGGAACTAAAAATTTCAAGGTCATCAGCGTAGCCTAAAATTTAGATGTTCTCAGAAAGGAAACTGAAAATGTTGTTTACAAGTAAATTAAAGCAAAGAGAACTCAATTCAGATCCTTGAGGAACATCTTTGTCCAACAACATGATCGTAGTTAAATAACATGTTCATATAGAGAAAGAGGTTATATAATAAATTACACAATTCGGTAGGAAAATACAAAGACAGAGGAATAGAGTTTATAATGTTAATATTGACAGAATCAAGCGCTGAAGTTATGTCCAGAAGCAGGCAAGGAGCTTGTGGTTCTTACCGAACGCTGTGTTCATTGCTCACCGCAAAGTGACAATGTTGTCTTGGGCAGATTTGTAAAGTCCAAAACCTAATTGAAGATTCCTGATTTATTTCAAATACGAAAGTATGTGGACCTCAAGTATCGACTGCAAAGTTCCAAAGAGCTTCAAGAATGTTGCAAAAACTTTAAAAGACAATTTTAGTTACACTGCATCGTGGTAATTTGTAATGACAAGTGAAGATATTGCTTTCATAGCGAGAATTCACAGTTTAATAATCCCCTATTACTCATAGCGGAATGTCAAATCTGAATTTCGTGTTTCGGCCCATAAGTCCTCACAAGAAATTTACTGCTCAACTAATGGGGAAGACATGTTACTGCTAATACCTAGGCGGACGGAATTATGGGAATCCTATCATATCTAATGACTGACTTCTATAAACTTTCGTAAACTTTCCTTAAGGCACACACGCACAAAACCAACTATCTTTTACTCACCATGAATATATTTTTACACTGTGGAACGCTTATTATTCAACTCCACATTATAAAAAATAAAGTAATGTATTAATATTTTCTTTTTATTTGGCTGATCTTCTTTCTGTTCCTATTTTACCAGTAGTTCCTTATCTCAGACGACTCACTAAATTCACGTGGACTTCACCTTTTCCTCGTTTACTATAAATATTGTCCGGTATTTGTCTGTCCACGTTTAGCTTTTCGTCCCTTGTCTATCAAAGAATACATGCTGCTATGGCGAGCAGGAATTTACTTAACTTATAACAGATAACTTTGAGGACACGTCTACTCTCGTTCACTATCACAGGATGACGAGAGGAAAACATAAATTGGGCTTCGCAAAAAATTTCAGTCGTCTGTCTTTCTCTTACTGACGTTGCCAACCGATCCTTACATTCCGTTTGAAATCAACTAATTTGAACGACGACGAACTATCCCTGTTATCTTAGCCATAGTCGTATTTAAAGATATTTGATCTATAATACCTGTAGCTACGTATTGTAAACTTTAACCTAAAGTGTAGGATGAAAATAAATTTCGACCTTGGTCGTCACAGTGCAACTTCTAACAAGATATTACCATATTTAGCTTCTATGTGAACGCTCTTCTCTGGCCAAACCTCAACTCCATCAACAATCATTTATCATTTTATCTAACGCGAAGAATTTTTCTCACTATTTCTTCTTTTGTGATGCCTGTGATTTTAGCAACCAGCGTTGTTTCTTTATTTCTTATATATTAAGTTTTTAGTTCTTCGTAACGAGTCTAGTCTTCTTTTCTTTTCGTCCTTTAAAAAAATATTCCGTTTCGCTTTTTCTATCAATTCTGTTCGATCATGCTGTTTTACGGATCTAGTTTCCAACGAAGCATATTAATCCCTTTATTACTATTTTGGATTTAATTATATGAACTTCCCATTTTTCGTGTAATTTTACAAATCGTCCTGCACCCTGCATGATCCCACACTTAGCGCAATTCATTCATAACTGACATAGACTTCATTGTAGCCAACTGTAAGTATACATACTTAATTTTCTTCTAGTTAATAAATGTTTCATCTCTGCTTACCATCTCACTCTTAACAAATTCTCTTCTTTTTTTTTTTTGCTTTAGTTTTGTATTATTATGATAATCCAAATACGCGCAATCGTAAGTCAACCCTTAAATTCAAATTCTGTTCTTAAAGGGACTAGATAACAATTACTATAATGGAAAGATGCTCATGATAAGATAGCGGAACATCCAAATACTTGAAATATATTCTCACCTACGCAGGAGCGAGTGGATTACAGATGTATCCTTCCTTATATGCTACTAGACGTTCCCTGATTACACAAATATTATTTGGATAAAAAAGCCCATCCGCCTTTATAAATATAACTGAAAGTCTCTTCCATTCGTTCTTCTTCCCAAGATGTGAGAACTAGCTCTTGAAGTTTAATTGCATTACGAAATGAAAATGGCTTGCTTTCCGATGTAGCTGCATTTGATGGAAGAGAAGGGCTCTTTTATTCGGGCCCTGGAACAATTCGTGGGACATGTACTTTGTTACAAATAGCTCGTAAATCTTACACTATTGCAATACAATTTTTATACTATACAGCGCCTAGAACTACATTCCTTCATCAACTTTCTCTTTTGCGGTTATCTAAACAGGCGTTAATTTTTCGTTTTTTCCTCCCTGCCAATGGTTCTTAATGAATCATTCAGGTTCCATGTAGACTTGAAAATTCTTTATTATTCTCTGTTTCAGTAGATATATATAACTAATAACAGCTATATAACTTAAATTAATTAGAGCTTTAAAGGTTTATTTAATTACATAAAATTCAAGTATGTATTTTTTAAATATAAGATAATGGAAGCAAATTAAAAAAAAATTTGTTTTGGGTTGTTCCTCGTAGTTACTTTATCAGACATTACTTTCCGCATTCCGTATACCGAAGTTATGAAAAATACGCGGAGATGTTATATTGGCCAACCTCATGGGTCAATAGGGTCACTCGTCCGCCTCTACATGTATCCTAGTTGCTTGTATTACCTTTAACCGTTCGAAGAGTCATTAGAGACGGTTCTATCCGTTATTTAGAGAGAGCGACTATGCTGAGCGTGCCATCCCCTATCCGCAAAGTCGAAATTAATTAGTCAGTTATCAATTATCTCCTTGGCTGCTGTAACACAAATGAAAAGCAGAGTGTGTTGTGCTACATGCTTTTACAGTTGTCATCACCAACGCGGTCCCGTTATAATGTTGCTATGCTTGTGTATATTATCCTACGTATGCATCAATGTTATCTTACGCTTGTGTTGTAATATGTACATTTTTATAGCTAAAATACACCAAATATATATATATTCACTGGAAATGGAGTTAATGTGTATGCGTGAGATAAACCGGCTCCTACAATGGAGAGTATGAATATAAATATACACGCATACGCATGCTAGCAGATATAAGAAAAATAAGCGTACATACTTTGCAATATGGATGCCTTGGATGGCTTGTAAGTTACAAAAATAAATATTTTACGATGTGCAAGACTTACAATCCAATATATTAGCCATAACATATGGGCGTAACTGTTAATAATTCAATGCATAAAAACAAATCATAATATAATCAACATGAGAATACGCGTATTAATAATTCGGAAATAAGGATAGGTTTGAATATAGATAGATATATAGAGATAGTTTGACAGAATGTCACTGCCTATATGTCTATGTAGGCTACTTATAGTTAAAATATATCAACATTCATGGAGCTATGGTAACGAAAATAAATATATTGTAATGTGCATCCGTTAAACCAAAAATAGCAAGAATATTGGCGTAACTGTTAATAAATAAGTAAACGGTTAAGTGTATGATTGCGCATTTGAGAAGCATGAGAATAATTACAAAAATAAGTATAGAGAATACAAGATCGTTATGTATATGCCTGATGTTTTACTCAATAGTAAGCACGCTGACTGAAGATTGAAACATGTTTATAAAGAGAAGATATTTTTACACATGTTTATATCACACTTACGCTAAGGAGATGATCGATAGAAAGGTACCTATACTTTCACGTGGAACTTAACGGACGAATCGAACAGACAGACCAACTGCTTCTAAAATTTACTTGATTACGGGTGAAGGATTCTTCGGACTATGGATGGACAATTATGCGGATAGATTTGTTATTAGTAACACAATGCTTCCTTGCAAGAGAAACTGAAAAATCCACAACAATGCACACTTAAAAGATCTCGTTTGTAGGCATTAAAATATTGTTATATCCATAAGTGAATTTTTTATGCCACTGCAAGGTGGGAATGTACTCATTTTGTTTTTTTCCCATAATGTATGTAACACCCAAAAGAAAACTTTATTGACCCTATAGAGTATATGTATTCTCGGTCGGAGTGTAAGCGAGCAGTGGAGTGTAAACTGAACACAACTCCGTTTTTACTCGAAAATTATAAATGTTATAGAGCTAAAATTTTCCACATTTACTTTATGAAGCACTTTACTCCTTACGTGCAAAAATGGAAAACATCCGCCATGCCCACACAAAGTTACAAGTGATTAAATTTTATTTTTTTTTCACTTTTTTGAGGTGATACGCTTATTTACCATAAGGCAAACAAGACCGAATGTTTAAACCTACTTTGTACATTCCTTAAATGAAGATATATTATCTGCCTAAAAAGTGGGTTAATTTTCAAATGAATATGACAAACACCGCGATTACTTTTTTCTTAAGAATACTAGCGATATGGGTATCAAATAAAACAACTTGGAGAGTAGAATGCAAAAAATGAAGTGGTCGGTATGCGAGATTCGGTTCCCGCCGCATATAACTTTCCTACTTGTTTTTCTTAAATTTATTAATTATGTAAAACATGGATGTTCGAAAGAACTTTTTAATTTCAATTACCAAGAACTAGTTATGATCGTGATTAGCAAATATGATTGTTTTCAGCATTGACGTTTGCATGCTTGTAACTATCAGTAGTAACGTCAATCATCAGTAGTAATGTCCATCATATGCGTAGCAGAAGTGTTAGGAGCAACACCTATGACGCGCTTCTATTAGGAATAATATGTTTGTAAATACTAATCTGTAGATGACACGTCACTATTAATGAAAATTCTAGAGTTGGTGTGATACAAAATAAAAACTGTAAAATTGACGCACTTTTCTATTCGCGCTTGAAGTATCAGCATCTTCTAGATATATTCCATATGCGGATAAGATGGATTCAAAGTAATTTTTCATTCAAACTTTACTATCTTAACATTGATCCCGTTATGAACTTTACCTTGAAAAATTATGCTTTCTATTTGGGTGGGTTATTATTTTTCGTGTTTGGTTATGGCTGACGATTTTGCTTGATACTTATCAAAAGTCAGCGAAATTCAAAATCTTTATATCTGGGAGCCGATCAAATACCAACTTTAACGGGAAGTGGTTATTGTAATTTTAGCCATAATAAAAAATTTTAATTAATAAAGAATAAAATTATTTGCAGGTAACAAAGATATTTTCCTAAACAAGTGGATAAATTTGAATACTGATAGCAGGCCGCAATACTAAAAACAATTTCATTGCATTTATTCTTTGAACTTAGTCTAGGTGTATCCATGCATCTACGTAAATAACTGTGCATCACTTGATAAATTAATTTCGGAGATTATTTTTAATGTCCTAAATAGTGTCACTTAATGTTAATTGCTAAACTGGAGAAAATAAAACAGAGGCGATTGAATGACAATACATACATAATATAATAAATAATGTTGCGCTCATTCTTTGTATCGACTATAATTAGAAATACTTATAAAAAATTATGTCAATTCAAGTCAATGTTCCTATCTACATTTGTATTTATACCAAGTCTAATATTCATTTTACTTTGTGACCGTATTATATATTTTCCAATAATATACTTACTTTACCCTAACAGGACTATTTTATTTCACTTAACAATTATAAGATATGCAGCGTTCACTAAATAGACCTATTAGTGGAAATAAAACTATTTATTAATCCCATGTATGACTGAAAACGATAAAGTAATACGGAATACCATTGCATACAAGGGTTAAATTCGATTTGACCTTTCTCGACATAAAATAACAGTTTTCTATTTAGTATTATTGAGTTATTCACTGTATACAGAACTATTTAACTAATTACAGAACATTCAAAATTGCATTTTCGACATATATGAGATATGCTGTTTGATTTGAAGGAATATGTTGCCGAAGCCCTTCAAACACTTTTAAAAGCTTGTGCTGGTCCATCATATCCCTATTGTCGGTTTTGGTTTTGGTTTCAATGGTTTAAAAGTGATGACTTTGATGTCAATGAGAAAGAACGGCCTGGAGAACTTAACAAGTTCCAAGACAATGAATTGCAAACCTTTTCGAAAGAAACCCCAGCTCAAATCCTGGACAAATTTTCGAACAGCTTAGCAGTTGATCAATCAAATGTTTGTAAAGGTTTGCAGGCGATAGGATAGATACAAAAAAGAGGAAAATGGCTGCTATACCTATTGACTAAAAATGCCATTTCGAAAAGGTTCAATTCGCGGTTTTATTGCTTGCCAGAAGTGTTCCTACAGGAGGAGAGCTCCTACAATCTCAAGCACAAAAAGTCATGGATTAGTCTAGGAAAGCCATCCACGCGGAATCCAAAGTCCAATATGCATAGCCATAAAGTTTTGTTGTGCATATGGTGGAATCAAGAAGGTGTAGTGTATTACGAGGTACTAAAACCGAATGAAACGGTATCTGCCAACGTCAATTGAATAAATTGAATGATGTATTATTGTAAAAAAGACAGACAATGGCGGTGAACAGAAGCAAGCTGATTCTCTTGCAATGATGCATTGTTGTAGTTCGAATGCAATGTTCTGCCGCACCCAGCGCACTCACCACGCGTAGCGCCGCCTGATTACCAATTCTTCACATCAATGCAGCATGGTTTGGCTGACGAGAATGGGTCGATCGTTGGCTTTTTGTCAAACCAATAGATGGCAAAATATTGTAGAAACTGTTTGAAAATATTTTGATTAATACATAATGTATCAATTTTTCTCAATAAACGATTTTTTCAAGTGAAAATATTATCAAAATTAATATACCTTAACAAAACGGGACGGTAATGGCAGACTCCTGGATTTCTGCTTTGCCAACTTCCCGGAGATAGTTGTAAATCGCTGTCTCCATTCTAGTTTGCCCGAAGATCCGTATCATCCAGCCATTTTGCATTTTTTTTATTACATGCATGATGGTCTCTTGCTAAATCCAACGTCGTCCAATAAATATTACGATCTTAATATAACTAATATTTTACTGCTTAAACCTCAACTTTCACAACATTACGCTAGATTTTTCTGCTGGAAATATTAAAACCTTACTGTCTTAATTTTATAATGCAGTAAGCCTAGCTATTTCTGCATCCGATCAAGCAACCTCGTCCAGGGAACAGGTGCCCGCCATGCTTTAACAAGATAATTGAATATTACAAAAATAGGAAAAATAAACTTTTTCAAAAAATTTATGAAAAATTCTTCTGCTCACGACTATTTGACCTATTCTGTATCAAAGCATAGATTTAGTTACCTCAACCACGAATATTATTGCAGATACCTTCAGTTGATAATATCCTCACTGCTTGTTAATCCTAAATATTTTTTGAAGTTTGTCTACTCCAAAAGAAATATCTCCGCACATCCCTCGCATGTTCTTTTCAATGCTCTGAGTCCTTTGATGATATTGAAACCTGAAATCTCTTTGCTGAATACTTCCGACGAAATTTTTTAGCGGCTAGAGGAAATGACGTTTTAGATGGTTTAAGGTCTCTAAAATATTGTTCTGCGCCTGGGCCTGATGGTATTCTATCATATATACTTAAACCATGCTCTGTTGTGCTAAGTGGTATCTATCGATTCGTCCACATTACTTGGTGAGATACCCTTTAATATCCCTAACCTCTTTTCTAGGCAGTTTATTTCCATTAAGCTGAGTCAATGTAAATATAATTACGAACTATTTAACTCGTTCAGAGTTGTTTGCAAAAACCTCAATGATGTATCACTTAATCTCAATATCGGATTCCTTAATGTCTATCAAAACAACTTTGCTCAATACGCCTAATTTGCCTATGCCGTATTTAAACTAACTTTTAATCTTAACATCTGATAATGATTCGAAAATTCATTGTTGTTTATTGTATCGATTACTAAGCTTCTGCATAGTTGTGATGGCTTAGGGGTTCACTTGCAACTCGGATCTGTACTGGTTGTGGGTGTGCCTCTGCATTAGTTGTGTACATGCTTTTTTTCTTTCCTTTTCTTTCTTATATATTTATACATGAGCTTTTTTTTCCTCTTTACTTCTCCTCATATACTTTATATTAGTTTATAAAATAAGGTTTTCTTCTAAGAGTCAATTGAATTGACTGTTCATTTATTTTAGCTGATTTTTATGTATAAATAAATAAGCACCGGTAGAGCGAAGCAGTCGCTAACTCACCATGTTCGCGCCCTAGAACTACTCTACCGGTTGATAACACAGTTCTGCCGCCATGCTGCGCACGGTGCCAAAACTTCCCAATTGACATGTGTCGAGAAGCGGAACAGCTAATGGATGAGATGTGGACATACCATAGACTATCCCAGCACATCGAAAGGCTCTATCATCAAGGAAACCCCTGTTGTAAGTTCGTTCTGAATGCCCATGGAAGTTGGCGACTCGTAGCACTGACTCGGGAAACGTAGATTTGTTCATCGATTTAGGAGTTCTACTCGACCAAAAATTACGTTTTAATTTGTCCATTGATCTAGGTTTCATTAAGAGGTGGACCAAAGAGCGTAAGGATCCCTATATTACGAAAAGACTATACATGTGCTTTATTGGACCAATACTTCAGTATGCCTCTGTTGTGTGGTCTCCTTCCTATAGGTGATATATAAATTCAATTGGAACCTAGTTGGGGGTGTGCCTGTGTGCTAGTTGTGTACATGCTTTTTTTCCCTTCTTATTTATTTATGCATGATTTATTATTTAATTTTTTTTTCTACACTTTATACTAGTTTTTAATATTAATTAGTATAAGATTTACTTCTAAGAGTGAGTTATTAATTATTGTCTGTTAATTAATTGTAGTTGAGTTTCATATATTAATAAATAAATAAACTGTCATGTTTGAGAAAATTTTGATTCCATGTCCATGAAATCCTTAATTATTTCAAGAATAATTCAATTTTAACCTTTTTCAGATGGAAAGCGGGTAACTGGACTTAAAGGCTAAGGATAAAGAGAAAATCCATCAAGAAAGTCCCTAACGCAGATCAAAGAAGTAGCTTTAAAAACTTGAAAAACAATAAGATAATAGTGCAATAAATTATTAGGAAGCGCATGTCGTGTATTGGTAGAAGAAAAGTTTCACTTTATTAAAATCAACTAGACAGAAGTCTTTGTATTTATATTATGAGTGTGGCAATGCTTCTCGACAGACGAAGATGATGCTCTTTATAATAATTGCAGCAATAATTAATTATATATTATTCAAGAATTAGTGAATCAATCATAGATCCCTAACACAATTTCGGTTTTCAAAAACTGATTTTTTACAAAAATAGAAAAACATATAAATTAAGTTTTCCTTTTTACTACTAGTTAGTGTCCGACGTACCATCAGAAGTAAGATAGGCATGAATGTGCAATGATATGAGAAGATTAGATTAAAAAATAAATCAATTAGAACTGACTTCGGATACGCAGTCAAAATTTTTTGAAAAAGAATTTAGTCGCCGTAATGAAGAGAGACAAGGACATTTTCAAATTCTTGCTATGATAATCAATTTGGGCACTGAGAAAGAAGTAAGGTCCATTAGAGATACAAGCAACTGTTAAGGCTAAACTCTGAGTTTCAGGTAAGATATACATATGTTAAAAAATATTAAAATTCTTTACGATACAGAGAGTCTTTTAGCAACATTAAAACTAACAAACGAAATAAGATTTTTTCATTTATATGTTTGAATAACAGTTATTATTTTATTTACTGTTTACTTAAACGTGCTGATCGATCATCTAAGTTAATACAAATAAAGATTAAGAAAAAAATGACATATTTGTTAATTTTTAGTACATATAAAAAATATGAATCGTTGTCTTTTTTAATTATTTTTGATTAATAGTATTGCCTTTTTCAATACATTTTAACATTTTATGCTATTTAAACAAAAATTGATGGCATTTTTCCTATTATACCTTTGTTCTTTCCTTTTTATATGTCTTTTCTTTTTATTATTCATTACATTGACGTTATATAAATTGTTGAGCAGTTTTGATTATGGTTATGTTATGATTTTATGTTGTATTGTTTTTAAATGTATTTTAGTGTTTAACGTTACAACACTGTTCGTATACTTATGCATTTTTTGTTTTTATCTATATGGATTAACGATACGTGATAAAATTGTTGTTGTTGGCATTGTTTCAATTTTGCGAATCGGTTTACCTCAAAGGGTTCCGATTCTTTAAACGCTAGCGGTTTCTTTTAGTCTTTCTGCTAACATTACCCTCGATGATAATCTAGATGAATTAAAACGAACACATATATTAAAAAATAAATATATTGTTAAAATATTGTATGGACATATAAGTATTGCTTGACTGATTAATTTTCGTATATCTTGACACTTCCTATTTGGGACATTTGAACATCTGAAATACATTTACATTAATAATAATAAAACTATAATTCTACAATTTATTTAAATAAATAAAGAAAAAAACTTCAATAGCTACTTTGTAAACGTATAAATTGGTGCCGATAAAAAAAAATAATTAAAACAAGAAAGAAAACTATGTTCGGTCGTGACCAAATCTTTTACACCCCATACTGTGGTCCTAAAACAATGGGAAAGGACTAAATTTGTATACTCTGCAATATTGGGTGGACGCGGTTGACGTTTTTCTATTTTTAGAATAAAAATGGAAATTTATATGGTATATGTGTTGTAATTTATGACAACAAGAAAACACGGAAAACAACGGCGGTCATAGTTTTGTTACATGGATGTGCCGGCGTTGTAGGCACGTTTTTCGAAAAGTTTGCGTCATTTTCAATTCCGTGCAATTGTAAGCCATATCTTCATTTTTGCAAACCGTAGAATCTTTATCTCAGATAGTACACAGTTGCGCAGACGGCCAGATGGGAAAATAAATGGACGGACATATTTACGCGCATTCTGAATATGACACCGGCCAGGAATTTACATACAATAAAAAAATTATGTAACACTATAAAATTAAGTAGGCAAAATTAAGTAGTGATTTCTTCCATTTTTGAAAGTAATTTAGCATCGAATAGATGTGCAAGGTTTTGCACATTTATCTCTTGCGGTTTATGAGTAGTGTGTGAAACACGGCTTTTCTATTTCTTTTGAAAAGCAGAGGTGTTCCCAGTTAATGTGGTACTGTAGACGCGTCCTTTGTCCGATTTGGCTCATTTTCAACACGTGCGTGCAAAACTTCCAATGTTTGTACTAAATTTCCAGACGATAGCTTCATTTCTGCGGAGCGGAGAATATTTATAAGAGACATTACACAGACGGACAGACACCCAGACGGACATGCTTAAATCAATTCAAAGTTCAATGCTGATCAAGAATATATACATTTTGCGGGCTGTCCGCAGTTTTCTTCTGGACGTTGCAAACGTTTTGACTCCTCACTCTTCGGTGATGGGTATTATAAACTTAAATAATTAAAAAATTGTGTCTACATTAATGCCCATCAATAGTTAGAATTCGAAATTTTAGTGCACCGAATATCTGCTTTCTGTCGGTCATAAAATTATGTTTGCTTTCAAAGTTTCACAATTGCTGTTTCCGTCTTTCTATTAATCTCATACTATGCCACTATGGAAGTTATTGAACACTTTGTGAGTAAATTTACAAAACGACGATGCGATATTTTCAAAGCTTGACGAAGTCTAAGAATCTTCCAATCTTTTATGTATTTGCAAAATCAAAAAGTCAATCGCGAACTTACACAAACGTCCTGTATATTGCGCTATGAGTTAAATAGTTATACGTGAAACAGACTTACTTGCATTATCTGGCTCGCCTCAAAAGCTGTGCCCGGCAGTAATATAACCGGTGACGAGACATGACCGGCCTCAACACACAACATGTTAGGAAATTCATCATCGCCAAAATCGGTGATTTCTCGCGCCTTATCGACCCAAGGATTCCATATTACTGTATCGGGAAAATTATACTTATGTATTCGCATTTTACGACCGGAGACTACATTGGTTACAATGTGTTCTTGCGGTGTATGTTGATAAATCCTATCGGTCCATTCATTAACAGCGACAACTTCGCGACCTTCTTGATAAATAGCACCATCACGAGTCTTATCATATAAAGTAAAGAAGATTTTAGTGCAGATTATAGAATAATACGAAATTAATAAATTCCACTATACCTTATCTATGAATGTACAACCATGCAATCCGGTAATTTGGCAGCGCCTAACATCAGGAACTTTTAAATAAGTATGCAATAACAAATTGAATGTAAACGATAATTCCTTACTAGGGTTGTATACTCCTATATGGAAATGTAATTCCTTTTCACGTAAAATTAGGCGATACGTTATGCGAAATCTGCAAACAAAATTAACATATACTCGAACCACTCAGATTTTCATTTAGTAAAATTTCAAACCCTACTGATAATTCCACATGGATCGAGTAAATTCATTGTCCATGAGGGAAAATATAGCCTCGACGTCACCGTTATGCAACCTTTCGGGTGGCCTTTCTAAATTCCAACGTGTGATGCGGGCAAATCCATGTTGTGCTCCGAATGACCAGGCACCATATTGAGCTGCCATGTAAATACATAACTGTAAATAACAAATTAAGGGTTCTAATTTAAAAGTACTTACGAAATACGAATGACACTCCTCCACGTATGGACCTTTTGCCGTCAAATGAAGCCAATTTACTGCGAAAAACGCAAAAAATACATAAAATTGAAACTAAAGTTAGCCTTATGCCTATGACATTAGAAGGGTGTGAAGGTATATTTAAATATAACCAGCAAAGACACAAAGCTTTTTTTACAGAGGTCTGTTAAGCTGTTAAACAGAATTATGTTAAACGAAATCTCGAAGGGATTTAAGTCAAAATATAGTTAAAATAGAACTTTTGAAGAATTTTATTAAAAAATATTATAGAAAAAACTTGTCTTTATGTAAATTAATTAATATTTGGAAAGAAAAAATTTTTATATTATATTATAAGTGAGGTTTGTAAAGCGAAAATTTGCTTAGCTACTGTGGGCGAACCTTGCGCTGTGAAAAAGCGAAATCACTGCTGAGATATTCAAAGTCCCATAAAAAAATTCTTCGAGCAAAACTTAATATAACCTGCGCATATTTGTTATAATGCGTAGTGCAAGGTTTGCCTCCGAGATTTCGTTTAACATAATTCTGTTAACGGCTTACCGGCCTCTGTAAGAAATGTGTTGTATCTTTGCTAGTTATACTTAAATACAACTTCACACCCTTTAATATTACATGTGTGTTATTAAAATAACGGTAACTAAACTTTCACACATTTCGTTTGAAGTTTGGTAATATCCGAGACAACGAAACGACAAGTGGACCAACACATCGTTCAAAGTTTCAACTAGGAGATTATTGCGGGATTTAGTATTTGCGTTATCAATAACAGTGGTAACGCCACTAATTAGCAGCAATTTTCCTACTTTCTTTGTTCTTTCATTCTCATTATTTGTGTAAGTAAAAATTCTTTTAATAGTGTTTTGCAATTGTAATGCGGCGATTTGGTTAATGACGGATAAAAAAGATTAATAAAGGTATAATTTTGTCAGCTTTATTTCACTTTATCCTTCGTTATATACTGCATTTCGTGAAAATTTCCCTCTATATATTTTGTCTTGGAAGTCTTGGTTTCTTTTATGCATTCGTTTGTACATCCCCTTTTTTAACAAACTCTACTTAACATATATTTAAGAAATAATGTGCATTTCTTTTTACATATATTTTTGTCTTTTTTTCTTAAAAAAAAACGTAGGAAAAACTTGCAGATTTGTGCTACAAATAACGAAGTCTGCCTTCATTTTTCTGAACGTTACTATGAGAAATAAAATGTAATTACATTCGGCTTAGGCCGAACTTCTGAACAACTTTTGTGTTTTTTTTTTAAGTAAGCATATTTTCAACCTTAGATTTACGTGTTTTCTTCATCAAAGACATAGGAGAGCAAGCAAGGTACGCCATATAAACGTAAACATTCTCTTTTAAGATCGTAAAATAAAGGATACCGCCAGGCGCAACATATACATTGCATACGCAGAAAGCCCTGAAGCATTTTAGTTAAATGTGGTTAGCTTAAGGAGTTGATTAAAAGTCTGAAATCGAAAAAATAAGAGTAATAATCCCCATGCTCTAAACATAGCAAACATACTCTAAACAAACGTACTCTATACATAACATTGCGTTAATTGCGTTCAAAAAAAGACTAAATATTACCGTATCATATTGGATAACGCTGCGACTTGTTCCTGTCAAAACATAATTTAGACTTCGCTTCATTACACGTCAAATTTGAGCAAAAGTCAGGTTAACAAAAGATTTCATTTAACTTGTGGCAGTTAAAGATAAAATAAATGTAATGTTTTCCCTTTTCCCTTTTAGTTAAAAGTCTTCATCCTTCAACGGCAAACTTTGTAATTGGCTTTGTGAGCCACATTTGCCTGTGGCTGGTCTACAAAATTTCAGCGAGCTGCAGGTGGCTTTGGATATCTCGAGTTAGGTGCACAAAAAACGCCGTTGGCGGAATTGCTAAATTATGACGGCTCATGAAAATGTACACGAAGGGTAATAGACCATGGCGCGACGTTAGTACCGACGATAAACTCGAATATACACAGTGCCAATATCCTGCTCATGCATGTATTTGATGTAATTTGACTGATGTAATTATCATGACGCCTGGTACATGTCACTCTGTAGAATGCTGCCGACGAAAGCTGATGCAATTGAGCTGACAATCAAATGTCTTAAGACGTCAAAAAGGTGTCACGAAAATGATTTTCGGCCATATATCGCTGGACCCATTCGGGAAGTCTGAGAAACACTGAACCCGGCTGTGCTACTCTTCTCAATATACACCTTTTCATTTACGCTTTTTTTAACCGATAACTTATGATGTTTCTGAGCAGCGCTTCTATTCCCACGAACCCCAATTCATCCACTTACACTTTCTGTCCTCAGCTTCTTCGATGCCACTTTATCGTATTTACGGTCTTTAACTAATCATTCTCGCTTGTTGTTAGATGTCTTTAATAAAAATGCACAAAAAACTATGCTTATTACGCTAATTTAAATAAGAATTAAAAGTAAGTATTTCAGCTAACTGAAGATCGCTCCATAAATCGTTAATTACGAGTTTGGCAAACACTTTTAAATTGTTGCTCTTCTTCCTAAAAATTTTTGCGTTCTCTTTTAAACGTATCTGCGGACAAATCAATGTAGGAAGATATAGGGCTAGGCAAGGATCTAAATTTATTCGAAATCTTACTTTAGCGAAGAATATAGCGATTGTGTGTTTCGTCGTATTTATAACTGGACATTATCAACAAGTTATGGCGCCGTTTACACACCAATTTTTTGTGCAGTAATGAGATGATCGTGATTACTGTACACCTATTAACTGGTCTTTACTATTTATATAACGCTGAGTCCAGTCTTGGAATTTAGGAACACTCGTTTGATCTTGCAACGCCAAATTCTGATATGAGCGAAAGTGTCATAGGAATAAATCCGGAGAAGCAGAAGAATTAAAAGAAGAGAAACTTTGATTTCAAATTATTCTCGTCGTTAAGTTATGACCTATAAGAAATGTGGCTTAACTACCTATAGAGTGTCCTTAAAAGTATGGTACTAAAGGGATCCCAATTAGCTATCTGGCACTTCCATGATCAAAAAAAAAAAATTAATTTATTTTACTATATTTATCTCAAAGGTGAGCTTTTAAGATTTGACCTAAAGCAAATCCAACTTTCTTGCTTGTTTTGCTGTCATTTTTTTATGTTGCGTAAGACAAAAACTACAAAAGTTTTTGTTTTGAAGCCCAGAACAAACATTATGAAAGACAGGCATATAGAATATGCCGTTAGTAGAGTTAGAACAATATAATGGAAGCAAACGCACAGCAAAAGAATGAAAATGCAATGGACTAACTTGAAAAACAAAACTTTGCTCCCTAACAACCGAAATATTCAACCAAACAAGCAATCTACCGACCGACCAGCCAACCAAATAACAAACCAACCAGCCAGAAAACCAAGTAACCGACCAACTAACTAAAAACTAAACTGTGTGCAGAAAAACAGTTCAAAACGTTTAATACAAAAACTTATGAGAAAAAAGCATCAGAACGATACCAGTAGCGGCAGCAAAAGCATCTACAATAACTACTGCACTAATGTCATATTTTGTTTGTTGTCGGCTTACGAATAGTTAGCTAGGGATGATATCAAATGAAAACGGTCAAAGCAATGAACGCGACGCAAGTAAAGTCACAAGCATACACACATTTATACCAACAAAAGAAAAAAGAATCGTGAACAAAAAGTTGAACAACAACGAGACTTGGCGGTAGCTCGGATTGGCCAGGATTTATCGATCTAGATTTCTCTAAGCGCGCAATTCCATTCATAAAAACCTTGGTTAGTATTGTTTTGATGTTGGCGACGTCTGCAACAGCCACGAACGCGGAGCCATATTGCGCAACTACAGCAATGCAAAAACTCACATAAAGAATGTATTTTTTGAGTTTGTTTGGAAATATGAATAACACCACTATCAGTATCAACCATTCACTGCTACTGCTAATGCAATGATGTAAGCTTTTAATGTTTTAGTGAGCAAATGTTGCGTTCAAACTTGCTTGCCACTGTTTGTCTGTCTGCGCGAGGGATAGTCGCTTCCAATATCGTTGTCGTTGCCTTTGTCCGTTTGTCTTTCAAGCAATATCCGCCTTTGTTTGCTTCTCAACTTTTGTACGGTTTTTTGTTTCTTGAACAGCTTTGTACCCAGCATTAAAAAACGGAGGCATACCAAACTTATTGATTGGTTCGTAACGCAAGAAATATGATTTAGAAGGTAAACGCTACTTCAACTGCTTGTATTGTGGATCGGCCCATTTGTCTGCTTGTATATAATTGAAAAATTGCACTTATTTGCAAAGGCCGATTTCTTAGTACAGTTTATTTATTCTCGCATGACCTACCGACCAATTTAGATTCTCCGCCTGTGGTTTAAATTAGCTACAGCAGCAAATAGATTACTAAAGTTAAGCATACTTCATAGATTGTTACGAACAAGAACAAGGACGTGAGCAGTCGATAACCATTATCCTTTGATACAAAATATAAGTAACTTCTTTCCATTATATTGAAAATGAACTATTAACTCCTAGGCGGGAACTTTGTATATATATTTGTAAATTGATTAAATAAAATGAAAATGTACAGAGGTTCATAGCTACACGGTATTTAGAACAACAAAGAAGCTCTGTCGTGGAAGCCAGATAGCTTATTAGAGATAACAGTAAGAGGAGGATTAAAAATTATATGATGTTGAAGAGCGCAGCCTAGAGTGAATTCAGACCTTTGTGCTTATTTGCCCATCATATGTATTTCTGAAGTATTGTAAATTTAAGTAATTTTCTTTATTCTTATGCGATGCTTTCAAAAATTCGCAATATTTATACCCTACACCACTTATGGCACAGGATACATTGAGTTAGTGCGGCCGTATGTAACACGCAGAAGGGCTTAAGATAGATCCACCTTTTAGTATACCAATCGATTTAGAATCATAATCTGAATTAAACTAAGTGTGTCTGTCCGTCTGGTGCATGTCCATGTAAATTTGTATTCAAGTTGCAGGTCGCAATTTTTGGGATATTTCGATGAAAATTGATACTGCGACGTGTCAAAACATAATTTAGGGTTCGCGAATCCTACATCATTACACATCAAATTTGAGCAAAAATCGTATTAACAAAAGATTTCATTTGACTTGTGGCAGATGAAGACAAAATAAATAAAAAGTTTTCTCTTTTCTCTTTTAGTTAAAAGTTTTTTTCTTTCAAAGGCAAATTTTGTAATTGGCTTTGACGTGTTTTGACCCAAGAATGAACGCTAACGGAAATGGTTCCGATAAGTCCACTTTTTCGCCCTAATCGGAAAAGCCGTTATATGGAAAAAAAGTAATAGTTGGGGCTTCTAAATTGGTATGAAAACTTTGGATTGGCTGGAGCATATTTTGAACCTCCTCATAAAACGAAAACTGAAGTTCATACGACAAGAAGGTGTAACTTTCAATGCTTCATGTTGAACATTATATCATAATAGTAATTTAACATAAAAAACTAACTGTATCAAGTTTGGACCATCTCGGCATATTTTTTGGATCTTATCCCAATAAGGATTTTGATTAAAATTGATGCTTTGTAGAGCAAAAAAGTCTAAGTGTTAATATATGATGATGAAAATTAATCCATAATAGTAATTTCATACAAAAATGAACCTTACAAAATTTGGACCATCTACGCCTATTTTTGAATCCTGCCCAATGTAAGGATTAAACTTGTATTACATTAGGTTGCTTTTTGTGCCCGACGCCCCATGAATACGCACATGTGTCCCACTCCTTATAAAATGTTCCATAAGTAAGTCCTTCGGAAGAAGGGTTAATTTTTAATATTTTCTGTTTAAAATTAATTCAAAGTAGCGTTTCAGCAAAAAATGAGGAGTGGTCAATTTGGACAATAAAGGTCTATTTTTTGCACCCCAACATATATAGGCGCTACCACGAAACGAAAACTCTTATAAGGAGAGAAAGTTTAACCTTCCAAATAATATATGCCTTTTGGAGTATTATTACCAAAGCGACTGGTCGGCGTTGTGCTCGACTATAATGTTCTTAGTTGTTGTTATTGAATTTATATTTTAAGTTTAAGAGAATCTGAAAATTTTACCGTGAACTATATGTAATGAACGGATCATAGAACGATAGTAAACATAAGAAAGAGAAATTAATAAATACGAACCTTACAAACAACTGTTCTTGATTATTTACACGCCATGATACAACCGTCGCACCTAAAATGAAGAAGAAAACATTTAAATATTATTTAAAATTATTATTTAGCACATTCACGTTTAAGCAGTAAAAAGAGCTAATAAGTTAATTTTTCTAAAAAGTCTAGCTTTCAGAAATTTTTATTTTTGCTCATATTAAGCACCTATTCTTGTGTACCGTTGAGAGTGTAATTAAACTCTTGTAATTTTGCAGTAGAAATCGTAACTATATTATATTGGATAACGGGTTCTCCGATCGAAAGTATTATTTTTACTGCCACTGAATCTATTGCACCGTTAATATCGACGTTAAAGCCGAATGCAGATAGCACCATCATTTGCAGGAATCAAATGTGTGCAGTGTATTATGAGTTTATGAGTTTGCGCTGCCAGCTGGCCACAACTGATACAATTGTGACGAGCTGCGTACTCTATGTTAGTTGAGTACTAAAAGAGGTGATATGATAAAATTTTAGCAAAATGATGATTGATTATAAACCGATCCTAGCAACTTCAGAAACCTTGAACACGGATGAGTTACTCCTTCCACTTTGTTCCCTATACATTCATTCTTCTGAAGAACGCTTCACTTAGGGTGCGCGTGAATAGTGCCCCAAATATTCAGTAATGCTGAACTGTAACTTTGCAAGGGTGGTTATCTTTTTAGTGATTAGCGATAGGCAATATTTTCTTATATATATTACACACATTGTATGTATATATATAACTTGTTTTTTCTCCATAAACAATTTTACTAGAATATGATTTAAACTTATTTACATTCTCAACTCCCGTCTTGCAAAGCATACCGACTGGATCGCACTAAATAGGTGAGAAATTTTATAAAAAAATCCAATACAGACAGAGAAGACAGAGAAGAGATAGTTAGACTTAATGAAAGCAGTTCAATATATTATCCAAGTACATAGAAGTATAATACTCTTAACAAGACATCTGATTCTTATTTCTGGTTGTTACATTTAAAATTTACAAATACAGAAAATTAATATCCTTTTCCCCCCTAATCCTTTTCTACCTACCGCTCGTTATCCTTTTTGCAAACAACTTTGTTTACGTAGGATACATACACGATTTTATTCTCCCAATGCAATGTAATCTAATGCCATGCACATAGGCGGAAAATTCTTATGCGTTAATCATGCAAATATTTCTAAATTTTTAAATTTTTTTTATAAGTACATCTGTTCAAAGAAATTAGAAAAAGAAATTATATAGTCTCGATATTGAAAAGTATATGTACAAGATATAATTTTTACTTTAATAGATAATTTAAATCCAACAATGCAAATGCAGTCGTTAAAACAAACGGGCACAAAAAATTTAGAAATATTTAAAAAGAACTTCACCACAACGCCTCAACAGATTACATTGCTGGTAAGAGTATACTTGGTATGGCTGTATATTCACGAAAAGTATAAAAACATATATAAGTAAATTGAAAATTACAAACTTAAGCTCAACCCACATCTATTATTATAAATAATTTAATAATGAAAGAAAAACAATAAAACGAAAATAAAGAATAATATCAACTACAACGGGCGATAATTTTTTTGTGATTTCACTCCTCAAAGTGATTGAGAAGAACAATAACGAAATAATGTGTACACACAATCCATTTTAAACAAATTATTGCCAGTTTCAAGGAAAGGAAAATTTTTTATTTTTTTAAAAATCTCGTAGACGTTTGAAATGAATAAAGCGCTGAACATGTTTGCGCAACATAACATTACATAACGTTACCTAAGCGTTTATATAAACGTTAATGAAGTACAAAATTAATAAGGTGTTGAATTAATAAGGAGAAGAAATTTTTCATCCATATAGAAATAGATAGCAATGTACTTTGACTTAATTTTTTCTAATTTTTTTAATAAAAATGTAAATAGCCGCTTTATTATTATTATTATTATTATAAACTTGGTCAGAGAATAAATTCTAAGACTAAAGTCTTAAAGCACTAGCATCTAAGGCTTTCGGCTTTATTAAAAACTCCACGGCACTTGACATTTGAACCCCGGACCATTGAGTTGCTAGTCGAGACTCTTGCTTCCCGGCCGTTCAGGCGGATAATCGCTTTAATATCATATTGTGCTTGAATTTTGTTGTTTAAGTTTGTTTTGTTTTTATCATCGTTTTGATTGTCAAAGACAACGCACGCAGAAATCTTAAAAGTTTGTCAAAAATTTGCTTTCACGAACAACGCAGCGCAAGCTACGTGTTCATCTACATTTAAATACACGTACCCAATTTTATTATACTCTACAACGCTTGTGCTTGTGGTACATGATGTATTAAGCTCGTGTGGACGTATGTAACACCAAGATGGGCTTAACATAAACCCCCGTAATCTTGTTGGTCCATGTAAATTTGTGTTTAACCTAAAGGTCGCATTGCAATTTTCAAAACTTATCGACAAAAGTGGTTATATGGTAATAGCATTTCGACATTCTAAATTGATGTGAAAACTTCAATGGCACAATTTGTTGGAGCCACTCTCCTATAACGGAAACGGCATTTCATGTGACAAAAAAACCTAATTTTCAATGATTCGTGATGAAAATGTGGTCATAATAGTAATTTAATATAAAAACAAGTAAGAACATTATAGGCGGGCAGCACTGTCCTATACCACTTCGCCGTGTGCAGTTATTAGCTCGTTTTGATAATAATAGACCAAAAAATACACATTATTTTCATACAAAGAGATAATTTTCATAAAAGTCCGTATATTGGAAGGTTAAATTTTCTGTAAGAGTTTTCGTTTCCTGATAGCGCCAATATATGTTGAGGTCTAAGAAAAACAGACCTACGTGGTCTAAATTCAGTACAGTTAATTTTTTTTTTGCTGAAATGCTGCTACGAATTAAGTTTCTTCATAAAATATTAAAAATGAAATCATTTTGCGAAGCGCTTACTCCTCATGAAATATCTCATATGGAGTAAGGTCAAGATATAGACCCATGTGGTTGAAATTAGCTTCATTTCATTTTTTCATTTAATTACTATCACGAAAAATTTTATCATAAAAAAATTAATAAGTAGGCTCTTTTGGCATATAAGCGTCTACGTGACATGAGGATTGTTACATGCGGTGGTACCCAAAAAATATACTTACGTGGTATAAATTCGGTAAGATAGATTTCTTTGTCAATTTATTATTAATGATAATTTTAACCATGAAGTATGGGAAATTCTAATATTTACAATACAAAGTTTCCATTTTCAGCCGGTCCAAAGTTTTCACATTTACTTGGAATACCGAAATACCACTACTTAGCCACTTTTGCAAAGAAATTTTAAAAATTGCAATTGTGCCCTTTATAACGATTTTTAAGAATTGGGCGTTATATATGGAGTAGTCGAAAACTGGATTCGCGAAAACTGAATTATGTTTTGGCACGTCACTGTACCAAATTTCATCAAAATATCCCAAAAATTGGGGCCAGCCGTTTGAACGCAAAATATTACTAACGCAATATATTAAACAAATTGAACACAGCATTGTACAGCATTGCATTATAGCAGCAACATCATATGTTTTGAAAAACTGTCCACGATTAGCTTTTATTTATAAAAACAATAATTTTTTAAATTTTTCAAAGGAAAAAACAAATTGCACAAGTTGCACAGGTCGTACAAGCTAGTGCAGCCACTCTCGCTATTTTTTCCCCAATTCAAAGTTCTCTACCCGTGAGTCCCGATGTTTCTAATACAAATGATGTCTGTTTGACAGTAGTATCTCCTAGAAGGGCAATATTCAAGACTGGCGTCGGGCACCTTTGATGATGACATAAAAAGTTACCTTGTATCAAAAGTCTTCTACGTCGATTTGAAGCGTGTTAGCATTTCCGAATTGGCTTCATGTCACCCTAAGACCACCTCGTTCTTTAAGGTTTTAGTTCCGTACCGAAAAGATGGAAACTTTGTTAAGTAAATAATTGTGGCCGCTCGGACCCTTAACAAGAGAACTTATTCCTCGTGATAGATCCTGTTATAATAATTCGTTACTTCTTTTACCCGCAAAAGACGAAGTGTTTCTTCAGGCCCACTATCATTTAACAAAATGTTAGGGGCCTAAATGCAAAAATCCGTTCTGCTTACCTAAACTCAGAGAGCACGGAGCTTTCCTGTTTGTCTTTTACTGAACGTTGAACACTGCTCAAAATCTGATCAGCATTCGTCGGAACTTTTTGACAATTTTTTCCAGGTTTTCAGAGAAGATCAATTATATCGCACTTATGGTGGTGTTTTAATTAGCCATGCATTTCCTTCCAACTTATTTGGATTTCCTACTCCTCCCGATGTTGAATTTATTGCCGTTCGGGGGAAAATTGGCAATAAACAATTATATGTGACTTGTTCCCGTATTCACCCAAACGCGGATATTTCTACTTATACATGCTGCCATTATTTGTGACGTGACCGAAAAGTCCCTCGTCGCTTTGTGTTAGAGTAGCAATTCAGGCTGTATGGTTTAACGTCTAATATACTTAGCGTATTTTTCAGCCAATTATTTGATTGAAATCTGCTCCAATACAACCGTGCTCCTAGTTACAATGGCGGACTGCTACATCTTTGTTTTGTCAATTTCTCGGAGATAGTTCTAAATAGCTGACGACTTTTTATTTTACCTAAGGATCCATATGATTCAGCAATTTGCGTATTTTTTCATTACAGGCAGGATGGGCCTTTGAATCATCCTAATTCCACTTGCTCAAATGAATAATATGATTTCAATGAAACCAGTATTTTACCGCTTGAGTTTCATCTTTCACACATTACTCTTGATTTTTCTGCTGGAAATATTGAGTCCGTAATGTTGTCGCTTTGTAATATATTAAACCTAGCTATTTCTGCCATGGCCCAATAGAGCAACTAAATACTCTAAAAATAATAAAAGCAAACTTTTGAAAAATACATAAAAAGTGGATCTGCGTACGACTATTTCTTTTATTCTTCGGTAAAATATACATTTAAATACCTCAACCATCAAAGTCGTCGCAATTACTTTCATAGGATAAAATCTCACTTCTTAGTAATCCGAAATACTTATATAAATCGATCCTTTTGGCTTGTCCTCGAATATATATCGTTCACGAAGAAAATTTTGTTGCTGGCTACTTTTGATTTATTATCAATCTTTTTCTGTTTTGTATCGTTTTATTATATTTCGTTGAGCGAGTTCGATTCGCTAATCCGCATACCTCTCGAAACGATTTTTAATTTTCGTGATGTTGAATCATTAGTTTTCTTACTCCAACACTCATTTGTCCTCTTTGTCTTCCAAATTTGTGTTTCTATTATCCTTTTTTAACAAGTGACACATTTCAACAATTAACTTTTAAAAATTTGGCGAGGAAATTTAATTTTAGGGACTTTCTCAGATACTTTTTGTGAAAAAACCTCAATCAAAAACAGTTTTGCCCAATAAATCAAAACGGTAAGAATTTGGCTTTGGCATGTCGCTTAGTGTACGGATTTCGCTAAGAACTACTGCACATGGGCTTAAATCAAAAATCACATACAACGCTTAAAATGATAATGAAAATGATAATTTCGATTGCTATTTAGATTGGAGGATGGCCAGTAGGCAAGCGCGTTTAGATAAACATGCATTGTATTTTTATGTGTTTTTACGCAAACCGCTTGCCTAATATATATAGACAAGGATGTTAATCCAGAAATTTTCGTGAAAAATAATTTTATTGTAAAGTATTAACATTATGACTGTAACTACTACTTACAGTAAATTTTTATTATATAAATACAAATTTCTTTTCGCTTGCTCAAGTAGTTTTTAAGCATTTAGATCAGATGCAAGTTGTGATGCCTTTATCACCTCCTTAAATACAAATCGAATAAAGAACACTACAAAAACGCAATAGTAAAGAACTATTATATTACATGTACAAAAAAATTCCTGCATTTTTGTATATAATCCATGCTTTACTTTTCGGCCTCCTGCTACTCGCGTTCTACTCACGACATCTTTTTAAATTAGTACCAATCTACGGTATAGTTAAGAAAAAATTACTAGTCTACTTCGCGGCGCCCGCCGCATTTTTTACGAGAATTTACGATACCCGTATCGAGAATATTGTTAGAAAAGTTAATGGCGGCGATCAAAGATGTGTAAATCTTCACGATGATCTCGCTCACTGAAATACCCAAATAATTGAGAAACAGTTTTCCTTCCAACATCTAACAAAAAACTAACTGCACCACATTGCGTTCTCATTAGGACGAGAGATGTGTGCAAAATATCAGCATGATTGCATATATGGAAGTGCACGAAATATCGAATCGAAGTTTCCATGCTGATCGGGAATTGAGTCACATAACAACTCGTAAAAAAAAAAAAAAAAATGAACTAAATAAATTATTAATATACTTTTATTCTGTTATTAACAAATTTTTTTAATAACGTAAGTTTTCCGTTGTCTTGTTGCAATTTTCTTTCTATAAGCTTTTTCAAATGTTCTCTTAGTTATAGCGCTGGTTATTACATTAGAATGATTGAGTGACTCCACCTGTCCCTTGTATTTACAAATAGAGCATTAGTTAGTGTATGAATATTACTTATTACTAATCAATTTACTTAGCTTAGAAGAGCGACTCTTAATATGTTTTCCTTTTATAGGGGTGTCCCACAAACTTTAACTCGGTACGCCATATATGATCTCGAGCTGGCTTTGTTTGCAAACATCGAGGATTATCTATTGTCCGTTTCAAAGTACGTTTCGTTGACGAAAAAATCTCTTTCGAATTCTGTTTCTATACCGTTCAAAATGGATAGCCAAACGAACCATTTGCGGCATGTTATGCTTCATTGCTTTAAAAAAGGTAATAGTGCAAAGGGCACTGTAGACGAAATTTGCACCGTCTATAGGAATGGTACTACGACTATTGAACCGTCCGAAATTGGTTTAAGAAACTTAGACCTGACAATTTTGATTTGAAAGTCGTTGATGCGGACCTCATGAAGAGTATGCTCGCAGAAAATCTGCAATAAAGTGTGCGCGAGATACTGGATGCTACTAACGTTCCCAGGGCAATAGTACATAATCATTTAATCAAAATGGGGTATGTCGTCTATTGGTTTAGCGATGAAACTTGTGGGACACCGTAATATTTAAACTTTTAGACAACACGTTCCCGCTCAGTGAATTTATTTTAACATTCCTTTAATTGTAAGAGGAATTTCCTCCCCTTCCAATTGCCTCGACGTACGAAACTTTTGTCTTCCTTTTTTTTTATGTAAACTATTTCTAATATTTTTTTTTAGTGGATGATCTTCTTGCTTCGGTTACCTATTTGCTTTGGCGCATATGAAAGCTGTATACCATCCTAGGATGAGTCTTGAAGACCTACCACCTTAAGTTAATACATTACAATTGTCAATTGATTAGACGGCCCGTCTTATACCGGCCTTTCTAACTAACGCTTAGAAATACAATGTAAATGTTATCTGCGACAGTAAGCAAAGTTTTTAATATTTTGTTAAAATATTTATCGACGCAAACACAACCCCTTTTTTGCTTCATTTTAAGCAGTGCTACGAATTATAATTAATAATTGCACCGTATGTCACTTGTAGTATAGGACATATTAAATTTGTGCGGATGTATGTAACACTAAGAAGGTCTTAACACAGAACCAACCTTTTATTACAACGATCATTTTCGAGTTTTTAAGGGATTTAAACTGCTATTGAAAATATATTGGATCGGAAAATTTTTTTTTGATCACTCCTTATTTCGAATAGCCATTGTATGAAAACAAATTGCAATTTTCAAAATTCCTCGTCAAAAATCGCTAAATACCAACATTTCGGCTCACTAAATTAGCGTGAAAAATTTTAATCGGATATGGCACTTTCTTGATCTTTCTTCGATCTTATTGGTTTTTTTCCACTATTGTGAATGTGATAGTAAAAGGATTATGTTATTATTATATTGCATAATTATAGTTTGAAGAATAATTTAAGAGATTATATTTTTGTTATATTCATAATTCACTTCTTATGCTTTATAATACTGGACTAGTTCTTAAGCTCGAATTAATTCTAATTATACCCCCATCAAAAATGGAGTATATTCTCTTTTAGTTGAAATGTTCGCAATACGCAGAAGGAAGCTATGTTCTATATATATTCTTGAGCACTATCAGACTAGTTATTTCCCTGATCACTATGGAGAGTTATCCTTTGCTAACAATTAAATTCGTTTTTCTATCCGTCGCCTGTTTCAAAAATATTTAATGTTACTAATACTCTTATATGGAATGTATATATACAGGACACCGAAGGGTGGTATAACACTGTGATCAAAAAGAAAAACCACTATTGAACTTAAAACGCGCGGGCACATTGAAAATAAATTTTTTTTATTCTGACTGACATCTGTGTCAAATTTCACATCATAAACGTCACTAGTGTGTCAGCTGCGCTTGGTTTTGTACGACGCAAAAAATATTTATTCTAATTTTTACAAGATATAATTTTGTTGAGCGAAGAAGCTGCATTCAATTTTGCTTGTGAAGCAAAAAGGAGTGAGACTTCAGTCTGCGCATACATCCCGAAAACAACCGATTAATCGAGCGAATACATGGCAAACGGTAAGCCAACACCGAAAAACAGTGCCAAAGTTGCTCAAAAATCAAGGTGATGTTAACAGTTTTCTTCGATCATCGTGATGTTGTACACTATAAATTTCTTCCAACGGGGCAAACTGGCCAAGGAATATTGTTTGAGTTTAACGATTATTGAAGGTGACGAAATAGATTAGTGATAATAAATAGATTAAAAAAAAAAAACAATTATGTTGCTTCAAATTTAATCAAAATATAGGAAGTTGTTGCACGCACCTTGTTATCGCAAGTGGCCCCCATAGATCGGTTACAATACCACATACAAGAACACTTCTGTTTTCAAAAGCGAACAGGTAAGAAAAATACAAATTTTCAAACTCTGTATTATTATATGGGCATGGTTGATTTTTTCTATTTTCAGAATAAAAGGGAAATTTTGTACGGTGTATATGTTGTACTTTATGAATAGCAAGCAAAAAAAACGGAAGGCAAAAGTGTTCACAGTTTTTGTTGCATAGGCGTGAGGGCTTTATAGGCGCATCCTTTTATTGGTTTGGTTCATCCTCAAATTTTTTTGCAAGTTTGCGATATCTTAACTTTTACGAACGGGCGAATTTTTACCCCAGTTACTACACAGTTGCTCAGGTTGACATACTTGGGCGCATTCCGAATTTGAAACCGGGCACGAATTTATATACTTTAAAGGGTTTTTGAATTTTCCTTGTATGCTTCATAAAAGCTTTGAAATAAAAATGGATTGTTGACATACTATAAAGTTAAGTAGGCGTGGCCGATTTTTGTAGAGATACTGCAGATATCGCCCATGATATATATTGTTACGAAAATCCCAAATGCAGTTAATGCTAACTAATTGATTTTTCCCAAGTAATAAATTCCCTAGTGCATATTCGCGGCGCGTGATGTAGCTGCCGGCCGAGGAAAACGATTAGCAGAAAAGCAGGTTAACGGATTAAAAATGAAGCCATGAAGTTAGGTAATAATAAAATGCTTGTAAAAATGTATATTAGTAGACTATTTGCGGAAGGCAGTTAGTTGTATGAGAACATTTGAGAGGGACAAGAACATTGGAGTCGAAAGAGAGTATTAAAGTTGAGAAGACGAGATTATTGCCAAAGTAAAATGTAAATATTCCTAGCCTTAAAGAATAGATTGTAATTAAAGAAACTTGAAATTAAAAGAACTTTGAAGTGCATTTCTCTTGAAAACATCGATCTAGTGATACGGACCGTATCCTAGAAAAGCGGAAATTTGTAACAATACGTTTAAATTTTTGGTAATTCATCTGCAGTAGTTTATTATTATTCCACGCGTTATAAAGATATTGAATAAAAACTAAATTTTGGCACATTATAATATAGGATAGGCGTGGCAAATTTTTCCCATATTTGCACAGACGGCACCGCCCATACGTTCAAATTTTTGCAAATTTATCTTCTACAATTTATGAATGAAGGAATGTTTACAACAAATGTTACCCAGATGAACAAACGGACATACTTAAATCGCAGAATATATTTGTAGGGTTTCTGAAGCTGACTTCCGGCCAACGTTACAAACGTTTTGACAAAGTGAATATACCCCTCATCCTTCGGTGCAAGGTACAAAAAAAACGTTACCTAAATAAACTCAAATGTTGATACACTACATTACCTGTGGTGCGTGGTATGTTAAATTTGTGCAGATGTGTGAAACTCGTAAAAGAGCTCAACGAAAGCCCACCTTTCGCAATACCATTCGATTCAGAATCACTTTCCGAATTGATCTAAGCTTGCTTGTCAGTTTAGTGATTGTCCATGTATTCGTTTGTTCAACCCACAGGTCTTAATTTTGTGCAAATTTGGACGCTGACATGAATGGTCCAAGGATAATAGAAAAAGAAATTTTTTAACATTATTAGGTAGGCAAGTGAGTGACCTCCTAGTGCTTAATAAAAGTTCATGCCCACAATAATATTGATTGAATGTTTGTTAGTAACTGAAAGCGAATGAAAAATAAAAAAAAATAGTGTTTTGGAAGCATATAATAAAAAACAAATAATAATGTAAGGAGAATGGGTGTCATTGTCCACCCAGATTACAGCTAGTAGTTGTGGAGCTCAAAGTTATAGTGTGGTGAATAAATTTCCAGCTAGTGCTGGTCGCGAAGTTACCGTTTCAGTAGTTAAGCAATTAGCTTCAAATTTGGGAATAACGCAAAATGCTGAACCCAGTCATTTGGTTAAAGAAGAGGTAAAAGTGAATATTTTTTTATAACGTACAAGTGCTTAAATGTTTTTTACCTCAGGTTAACTGGTGCATGGATGTTATATTTTTCGGTTTAACTTTACCACTGCAAGAGCATGAAACCATCAACCTAAGAGTGTTACCCTTTCACGCACATTTTTATGCATATGTTTCGATTTGTTCCCTTTGCTCTTTTTCTTCCATATGGGAAAAGGAAAGGTCCTTGTACTTTTTATTTGCCAACTCTATATGTCTAGTCAAAATTTACTAATCTTTATAGATAAAATTAAACCAGTTATTAGAATTAAATTGACAATTTAAACGCTATATTAACTGAATTTATATGTTTTTGGAAACTGCTGCCATGAAAATGTACGAATTTGGTGCCCTGTGTGTTTGAATGCATATGTTTTTGGAAATTGGTGCAATGAGAGAGTATGGATTTGCAAATTGGTGTAATGAGAGAGAATATGTTTATAAACTCTTGAATTGAAAAAGCTACTCTGAATTTGGTGGCATAACAGTTTGCAATTAAGCAACGAAAGTCGCAAACATATTGACAATACAATTTTTTTCTTAGTAAAGCATTTTATTCGAAGCGCCATGAATTTGTTACATACAAAAATCAGAATATAACAAGTATTACTCACCGTGTAAGTTAATCGTGCACGTAGTGTTATTGCCACGATCCAAAACAACAACACTCGTAGCGGCTGCGCCTCCCGTCGCTGCCATTACCCCACTGTTCGCAAGAACGGTAGGACGTCGACCGCGCGGCAAAGTGACGGATTTTTTGTTAAAGGTCCGAAGAAGAAAATTATGCGCGCGCAACTAAGCCCGCAATTGAAATAACAAAAATGCAACAGACACCAACTGGCGTGCCTTTTTTTTTGTTATTTTACTTATTTTTGCTTTCAATCAAATAAATTTAAATGTGTATTGAATAATCCAACTGAAAAAAACTGTAATCTTAGAATTGCCTGCTTACCAAAGGCGCGACTAGTTCACCTTGGAAGACTGGAGTTTATCGCACAAACAATGAATTTGCAATTATATGAACATATGTTTAGAGACAATGAATAGTTTAGTTTGTTGTGGATGTTAAATTTTCTTTGTGCTTGTCACTAACTCTACGCGATAAAGTAGTCAATATTTTATTCGTTTCCTTTTGGGATTATACGCACGAGGTTTTATGTACGGGCAATTTGAACACACAATTATTCTTTCTTTCTAAATTTTTACAGCTTAAAAACTTTGCTTATGTTCATGGCTGCGGCTAACCTTTACATCATATATGTGTATTATAAATTATTTATAAAGACATTTTGAAAAAGAAAAATCGCCGGAACCTTCAACAGACTGACGCAATTTTAAATTTCAGCAGAGGTGAGTTAAATCAAGTCGGATAAGCAATAATCCTTCTGCGGCTTTATTAAAGATGATATATTAAATCTACCAGTCTTTTGTTTATAAATGGCGGGAATTCCGATAATCTTTGAGGTTCACTAAAGTATTGTGATGTGGGATCTTCTCTTCTATCTATTATGTTCTTTCTCTTAAGCAATTCTTTTTTTTTTAATCGCCCATGTTTAATGATTCAGCTTTGTAAAAGTAAAATTTAGAGACTGTAAAGGTGAAAAAAAACCACTCAGAAAGTGCGTGAGGGAAAATATATATGATTTCTTAACACGGTAAGAGTTCTATAAAATAATAAAAGCGCTCTTTTCAGAACTTTTCAACTAATTTTGAAAAATTGTTTTTTGAAGTTAATGGTTGCGGCTGAAATCTTTATTTACAACGGGGTAGCCTTTGCTTTGCTCCCAATGCAAATTCCGCTACACACGCATAAAACAAACACACACACTACGGCGCGGTAGGCGCATACATACAGTTACATACAATCTGTCCACCAACTCATCCAAGCATAGAGAGGCTTTACGCTGTAAGTCACTAATTCGTCAATGATCTTTTGAAATATACTTATATACTTCAGAGCAATAAAAGGCAGGAAGTTTCGCGAGCAAAATATGTGCATATAATTACAAAATCACCAACTTTATTTGATAAAAGCCCAGACCTATCTGCTTTTTAAAATATTTTCTTTGATTTAAAAAATATATGCAGTTTTCAATTTTCAATGAAATTTTTTGTATTTCGTTTCATTGTTTTTGTTGAAGCTTAGCGATTCTATTTTATATATGCACTTCTATATATATATTCGTATATATATATATTTCTACGTCTACGCTTTGCTTTTCTTGTTCTTTGTTCATATTTTTTCTAAATAGACGTAAGTATTCATAAAAACAGCTGCGCCGCGTTGTTGTTTTTTGTTTTGATTCGGTTTTTTGTGAATGGGATAAAATACAAATGCAAAAAAACAGAACACATTCGCCAACACGCACCCTAGCCGAGCAACAATACGAATTGTAATAAAGATTCAAAACAACTAAATGAAAATGGAGCCACGAAGAAGACATGGAGCTCACACACCGCTCGCAAAGCGTTGCCGTTGACAAGAATTTTTCTTTCAGTATGTAACAGTGTCGAAAAATTTTTCTACGTTGAGCAGAGAGAACTTTGAATTATTATATTACACATATCACAAACATTTTTGCTTCAAAGCATTCAAGTTGAAATAAAAAAAAGATTATACAGTTGTGCAAATTAAAAGAAATTGCAACGTCACAAATGAGCATAATGATTGTCTTATGCGTTTTCCGTGGCGCACGAACTGTCAAAACAAAATTGATTGTATGTATCAGATGTTCTTGTAGACGTAGCCTGCGTTGTGGTTTGCATTGATGTAGATATTGGGCAAACTTTAGCGCTGAATACTTGTGTTACGCGTTGTACGTCGACTCAGTAATGCACAATGCTTAATCTGTTAATAATGTTATAGACGACACATGACTTCCACATTTATTTTAAAAATACAATCCAGAAACGACAACTTGCATGGGTTATGATCAAAATACGATCCAGAAACGTTACCTTGCATGAGTTATGATCAAAATACAACGCAGAAACGTTGCCTTGCATGAGTTATGATCAAAATACAATGCAGAAACGTTACCTTGCATGAATTATCATCAAATACAATCCAGAAACGACAACTTTCATGAGTTATCATCAAATACAATGCAGAAACGGCAACTTGCATGAGTTAATAAAGATTCTTTATTAATTATTGGTATTTTTCTGCTTTTGTCGCTAAGAATTTTATTTAAACATCTTAGAAATTAGAAAAATTAGAAAACGGAGAAAGCAATCTTAGATATCTTTAAAATAACATATTATTTTAGGAAAAATTAGAAATCGTATATCTGTGCTATTTAGCTTGCAATATCATATAGTTATGAAGGGGTACAAAATTATTAGTATGGAAATTTTCTCTAAAATATAATTTTTTGAAGTAAACCACATTAAAAAAAAGAAATTTTTTGCAAGCAGAAGATGATTTCAATTATTCATAGTAAGCTCGCCCTATAGTTAATTATATATTATTTATAATTAATTAGCAAACTTCAATAGATTTATGAGGAAACATTGCATCAACAAGTGCATCGCGGATGGTTTCGAAACCATTTGAATTTTCTGGCTTGAGCAGGTGCTGTAGAAGGGAAACATGTTAATATTGGGCATCCTCCTAATTCTGGTTCACAATGCTATAACTACATAGGTAACCTGTTGTTACGCTAAAATATGACTAACATTTTATAATGTATTGGTCCTCGTACTCAATCGCTCTGCTGCCACTATGCGATGCGAAATACACTTTTACTGCAGTTCACATGGGAGAGTACGGGTCCAATGTCGACTTGAGCTGCCTGAGTTTCCATACTACTTCGTGAGCAACGGAGCATTTTCTCTACGGGATAACCTAATGACGCCTAACCCTGGGGTTCTATTAGCACAAGACAAGAAAGTTTTCAATGAAAGATCATCTTGGTGAAGAAGAACAATCGAAGATGCGTTTGGTGCGTCGGTGTCTTGTTGACTTCCAGAGAAAGCCTCAAAAGTGATAACGGCCACCGTTGGCTTACGTAATTTTATGAAAATACATGACGGAAAATAACGCTAGCAAAAATGTCTTTCATCTTTGTGATATTTTCAAAAATTATTTAAACCAAAACTCAATTTGATGATAATGAAGTTCATTTAAATAAAAAATTGCCGAAAAAAAATATAGCATATATTTTCAATACAGAAATGTTCATTTATGAGGAAAAAACAAAATGTTGGAATATAAAAGAAAGAATTTTGGGTTCTACGTATATATGTTGGGTTTTATGTATATACGAAAATAAAACACAGATGTCCTCAGTCTTTAAAATGGTTATATACATTTTTTTATTTTCATCGAAATTCCACCAGCTTTTGTTTAGATTCATCGAAATTCCAACAGCTTTTTTTCATTTTTCATTCGTTTCACATTGACTGCATATATTGAATATTAAAAACAACTCTGTGCTTTCTCTATTCTGAACATATGGTACTTTTTATAAACAATGTGAAGGGGAAATTAGGTAACGGCTCTTAGCGAAGAATTTACCAAATCGAAATTTACATAAATTCAAATTCATTTTAGAAGTGGACATAGATGTTGAAGGTAGTTAACAATTGCGAAAAAAAAATTAAATATGGGGATTAAAAAAAAATTTATGTATCTTTTCCAAAATTGTGAAGCAGTGAAATAGTTAAGTGCTTAAATTGAATAAATTCGAAGAATCAAAAATGTATAAGAGAGTATAAAATTAACTTACTGCAGAAAGAAGTTGCAGGAAACGGACAATTGAGAAAAAAAAATTAAGAAGTCTAAAAATAAATAAATAAAAAATTTGTAAAACATTTACATAAAATTAAGAAAAAAGCGGTAGAGTTTTTAATAATAATAATAATATTAATAAAAATAAAGCCGAAGGGCTTAGATGCTAGTGGTTTAAGACTTTAATCTTAAAATTTATTCTCTGGCTAAATTTATATAATAATAATAATAATAATAATAATAATAATAATATTAGTAAGAAATAAGCCAAAAAAATGATGAGTATATTTATTTTCGTTTCCATTATTTTATTAGCTAGGAGTTTTCAAAATTTTCTTTGTGAAAAAAAAGCCTTAAAAGAAATCTAAAAACACCAAAAGAAACGCAGCAAAAAAAAGTTTGTCTGGACAAAAAATTCCCAAAAATATCGTTTCAACAGTTTATTGGCGGTAAGTGCATTTATTTTCCCCTATTTACGTTCATATATATTTCACGCATTATTACCTTTTTATTATCATTATTTCCATATAGTGGAAATAATAAGGGTGGGTTTTTATTTAATAGGTTTTTTGGAATTCCTAATAATAGTTTTCGAAATAGTAATAACGGCGAATTAACAAGTCGGCAAATGTCTTGTTAGCGCCCCTAATTTCAATATAATATGCTGAAAATTATCCGAAATATCATTAAAGAAATCCGAAAAACTAATTTGTAAAATTTTTTTTTGGAATTTTTTTTGGTTCGTTACTGTCACCGGCTAATAATAAATTAGCGGGGTTTCCATACAATAATAATAAAATAAAAAATTTTATAATGTATTTGTTTTCTTTTATATCTTTTTTTATTTGTTTAAATTCGAGGTGACTTCCCTCGAATTGATAAATTAATATATTTAGCATGGAAAAGATTTTCTCCATTTTCATAAAGAGTTCATTATTCAAAACATAAGATTGTTTAAGCTCATTAACTAATTTAACATATTATTAAGTGGCTTAATGGTTATATGTGAGGGTTAAAATATAACTATATGTGAATTTCAATTAGATTAGTAGGTTTAGTTTTGGTTATCTTAATTTGTTTAGATGATTTGGTTTTTGCTTCTCTAAAAGTGTTATGTTTATGTTTACCAAATGAAACATATTTCAACAAAGTTAAAAAACAAACAAAAAACGTAAAAACAAGAACAACCTATCGCTGCAAAATGCTAAGCTATAAAGAAATGGAAGCAATGTTACCGAATGCGGAAAGTAAGCATTCATCGGGATGAAACGTGCAAAATGTGATTTAAGGAATCCTGACGATTACATGCTTTCCTTAGTATGTAAGGGAAATAAAGGAAATGAAAACGAAGCGAAATCATGTTATGCAATAAAAATATGATAATCACGTCGAATGACTTAATTTTTTTTTTATCTAATAATTTTTATAATGTATTCTCCTCTAAAAATCACCTCAAATTTCCGATATAAAATATGTTAAAACACAATCTCCTCAGTCTAATATTTGCTTAACATTTCTTTACTAATTTAAAAGACTGATCATAGCCTCCACTATGATCAGAGGCCAATACAAAGAACTAGCTGGTAGACTGAGCACGAAACTGAACCGTGCAGTGTCCGTTGAGAGGGTGGCACAGACTTTAGAAGGAGTCTGAAACGACTTGAAGGAGGGTCGATTTTTCGTACGGTTCATGGCGCGTACCTATGGTCTAGGTTCGCACAACTTCATCAGCAAGTCCCAGAACGGGTAAGGCTGAACTATGTTGTTGGATCACGGTTTATATGAAGAATTATCAACTGCTGTTAAAAAGCCATTGTGCGAATTCTGGGAAGCCACTGTTTTAAATGATGAACACCATATGTTTAAAACTGCTTAACAATTAGGTATCAACGATTACATGAAATTTCCCGAAGTTTTATTTCAATTATTTCCATAAAATTCTTCTCACGGCTTTCCGCACCACCCTAGAGGTACCGTGTGGACGCGTTGCCAATTGTTTTAAATGGTTGGCTCCTCTATAGGTCTACATCATTATAAACTTAACTTAAAACTATGATAATACTTGCAATAATAACGATAAATAAATAAAATCCTAATTTATACATAATATACGTACATTATACATAAAACACATATGTATATGAAATAAATAAAAAGTAAATACGATGGCTGCAGTGCGGCGTTGATTATTAACATCACAAAAGAAAAATAATGTAGTTACTAAATTTTATATATAAAGACGATCACGAACTTACCATTTGGCCTATGGCAGTTTTCCATTCCAATGAAGCCATAGTGCAGGTTTATGGCAATAGTATTTTAATCTAAAATGAAATAAAAGGAAATAAATTTATTATACGTAATCAACTTACCCTGACATATCGTGAACCTTGACGGCTTATGAGAGGGCGACGGCGCATCTTTCCTTCTTTATTTTTAATGAAAAGTTAGAATATAAGTTAGTAATGTATCAATATTTTCGTGCTAAATTTGAATTACCTTCACTTTGTTCTTTTGAGCCACTATTTTCCATTTTCCAAAGGACGACGATGAACTTTTTTAATCTGTCAAGAAAAATTAGAATATAAGTTAGTAATTTATCAACATTTTCGTGCTGAATTTGAATTACTTTAGTATGCAGATATGTTTTTGTCAATAGACTCCATGAAGTTTTCCGTTTTCAGCAGTATAAATAGGATAAACCCAAACTAATTTCTTCGATCGATCCTGCCGTTAACACTTAATCCCTCTGATTTAAAGAAGTCAGCATTCGCTACTTCGCTTTTCTATATCCGACGCCACCATATACTGGTCCATCGCTGAATAAAAAATTTCGTATGCATGATCGAATGCTTCGTTTACTTCTATTTTCGGGAACACCGGCTTGATATATTTGCTAGTTATGAGGACGTTGTTTATGGGGTCTTTAGCTATCCTTCCACCCATCACCTCGTCGCAAAAGTCCTGCTCCTCCTCCGTCATGCCTCGCAGGCAGTGACGGCAATTTAATTGTTCACGGATATAGCGTGCTACTCCGAAAGCCGTGAACAACCGCAGGTATCTTATCTCGTGGTATTTGAGTTTCCATCGAGCTCATATGGTGCTTAGTCTTCTTCGGGCTCTTTCACAATTTTGTAATTCATTGTGTTTATTATGAGGTAATTATCGTCTGTTTTAAATCCGCTTTTGTATTTGAACACCTGCAGATTCCTTACGCGATTGCACAACTTCACCATCTTGACGGCCGATCTGATTTTCTTTCGTTTCGACATGGAAATATTTACGAAAAACACTCGAGGAGGTCTTCGCTTACCCTGTATGAAGTAAAAGTTGTGGCTGGGTAAGCCTTCTTTAAATCCATTAATTTTAAAAAGTTTTTTATTGTTACATCTATGTGAACGGCAAGGGAGTCCTTTTTGCATTTTTCCATGAAGTAGTTGCTGATTTCCGTTAGTTTGCGTTTGAGCTCCTCCACATTTCGGTCCCTTATGGACGTCCGATAAAATATATTTACGAACATTGAAGATTTCGCATGTGTTCTTTGCAACTTTGGAATCGTTTTTAAATACACCACCTAATAGTACTTTTGCCAGTGAATTTGGACGTGGGGGGTTGACGCTTAAAATCATGTTAAACGCCGTCGCCAGATTTCTAACGGCGAAGACGAGCATTGTTTTGTAAATCGAAGTTGTTTTCTTATTCTCGTCGGCATAATGGCATCCAATTAGCGTATCGGTTCTCCGCGAATACACTGCCTGATTGTTTGTGAAGATTTCGTCGAAACATATTTGTACTATATTGTTTTCTGGCGTCAAATACTTAACGACTTCCCGAAGTTCTTCTACGTACGGCACAACGCTGTCAGGTTGACGTTCGACGGCCTGGCCTGCGTGAACTGCAAGGCGCCATTGCAATTCTTCTTTTTCGGCATTAACCTTCTCCAACTGCTTGATGAGCCTCGCATGGGCCGACGTTGACTGGCCGTTGAGGTAAAGCTCGTCGGTAAATATATCTGGGCTTACCATATTTATATTTGTTAGATCTAACTTGCCTACTGGCGTCGTAGTCGGTTCGTCTGTCATTTGTGTTGTTTCCTGAACATCCGTCGCTTCTTCTACCCCCACTACGTTGTCTCCTGCTTTGGCCACCTGGTTTTCTTCTTCCCCCCCTACTACCACTGCCCCTGTCACCTGGTTTTCTCCCAAGTCGTAGCCCCAAAAGGGTTCCGCGTTCTCGCTGTCAGTGTTGATTTGCAAATTTTTGCAGTCGCGTATATGTCCTTCTATAGTATTTACCGCCCACACCAACCCCAATTTTCGCGCATACCACGTATTGTGTCCCACCCCAGTCTGACCGCCCCGTCTTCTGTCCACCCTTCTCAAACTATATCTAACAGCGTAAATTTTCCTAACACGTCTTGTGCAGTAACTAAATCTCCAATTTCTTTTGTTGGTCGGTCGGCTAATTTTCTACATAGTGCTTTACATAAATTATTCCCTCTATGGTTATTCCATAAGTTCGGATATTTTTTAAAAAGCGGACTGAACACACTCTGCAATTTTGACCATTATATTTAGTTTAGATATAAAAATAATATTATAATGTTAATATAATGATAATTATAAATAAATATTCTATAATAAAATAATACAGTAATACAGAATACTTATGAGATAATAATAATTCAATAACCTGAAAAAAATGCGAAACAAAATAGACGAATTAAGAATAAATAGTAAATATTAAATGAATAAATAATTTACATATTTATTCTTCTTCTACTGTCAGTAGTAGAACTCCAAAATAATATTGATTTAGTGGAAAAATACATTCTAACACAACATCTATAGCTGTCGATTTTGCAAAAGAATTATTGTATTATACAATCGAGATGATACAACAGAGCTGGTAAGGCTAACAGCCTAGCTTACAAATGGCTACTACTACTACTACTATGCTTTTTATGTTCAACGTTGCGAACCAACAACAAATTTTAAAGTAATTCATTTTACAGTTCGATATGTTTTAATCATTTATTAAAATTTCTATCATTTTTATTTTTTTCTTTCTAGACGAAATAATAAAGGAAAATCCGGAGATGATACTGAAAAAAACAAAAAAAAATTTATTGGAAGTAAATATGATAAATAACATAATTCCAAAATGATTCGTATCAGAACAATAAGAAATTCCAATGTATGTGGTACTATGTTAAAAATAAGTTTTGCAACTGCATTTTCGCTGAAACAAGTTACTAAAATTATAGGAGTTGTAAAGTAAAGTTTGGACTGCGGCGTTGGTGTACATTTGTAAGAAAAATATATGATAAAAACAAGGAAAGAAATTATATTTGAACGCGGCCGTATCTTTCACATCCATCGTCGTTATCCAGTTTAGAATTGACACATTTTGAGCCAGACAATATATCTTCGGTCTTGTTTATCTTTCGAGCAATAAACAAAAAACATCAAGAAAGAGGAAAAAATCACATATAACTTTCTGCGTGGACGACCGATAGAACATAGGACGTGCAAATATAATATAAATTAATAAGGCGGCACACATACTTATTGCTATAATGGCGCTAATATGAATTGTCACTATATATTGTAAACTAGTTTTTTTTTTATTGTAGACCTTCTAATTCTATTATTATTATTCCTAGCAAATAAGGAGACACGAACGGAATTCCCAGGAAACTATGTGAATCCTAGATGGGTCTCCTTGGAAAAAATTAAATATATGAAATTGTAAATAAATGCACTTACGGTCAGTGCTCTTATATTACTTTAAGGTAAACCTTTTTCTACTTATTCTATAAACCTTTATTTGTTTAAATTATTTAAATTTTTTCAATTTTTATTATCAGATTTCTTACACTTATTTAAATGATATATATCGTAAAAAACTTTTTTTCTGTAAAGTTTTCTAAAACACTACATTTTGTTTATAATTTTATAATTTTTTGTTTTTTTTTTTTATTTAATTTTATACAAATTTTTCACCTTCTTCTTCAAATTTTTAAAGTTTTCAAATTATTTTTTTTTTAAATTTTTTTTTGCAATTATTCACTTTGTTAAACTGCTTTGTACACTTGTGAAATGGCTATGACTTTTCGCTAAAAGCCGTTAACTGGTTTTTTCTTTTGCATGGTTTATAAGAAAAGTACCATATGTTGACAATGGAGAGAGCACAGAGCCGCTTCGAATAAATATGAATAATGTTTAAAATAAAAATGTTTAAAAAAAAAAATTTAATATAATATGATAAAACATGTTTTAAATCCTGCACGAAAAATGAGCAGCAAGTACAAGCGACGACTTTAAAAAAACCATAAACAGATCTGTCATAATGAAATATGAATCTATAATGCATCTGAATTACTAATTTTTTCCTGTTTTTTTTACTATTTTGATTTGCATCTCTTGCGATGGTTCATACAACACAAAAGTGCGCCGCCACACTTGTACATACTTGTATATGTATTACATGTATAAGTTACTTATGCATCACATTTTATGCAGAAAAATGAAAAGCAACAATTTGAATGCAGAAAACTATTCTGACAACACATTTCTCAATAAATATTCGTATGATTTGCTATAGAAGTATAGAGTAGGTTAAATAATAACGTCTATTGCGTATACACATGTATGTAGCTGTTATCAAAGAATGTATGAGATTATGTTAATTTTCGGATTGAGGCCATCAAAGCAATTGAAAAGAATTGTATTAAACACAGCGGGCCGGAAGTTGCCCATGCCTGTACAGCCTGTCGCAGAGCTAGTAATATATAAGAGTGGTTATTTTATTAAACATCTTCATGCATTTTATCAGATTCCTGTCTTGCAATTACAATTCTTATCTTCTTGACTTCTTAAACAGTCTTAAACAGTCTTAAACACTTCTAAAAACTGTAAAAAATAACGGAATTCAACATAGAAACCTTATTAAAGAGTCTTAAACACTTCTAAACACTTTGAAAGAATAGCGGAATTCAACATCAAAACTACAGCCTCCACACAAAACCAAAGCTGAAAATTTAAAGAATGCAATGTGAAAAAATCGATTTGCAAACTAAGACGACAGCGCTTATTTGACATCAGCAAATCTAGTCTGGCTTTTCATATAGAGATTTTAATGCGTATGATTTATAATTTAAACAAAGTTGACCAACTATCTAAAAAATTGTCCTTTATTTCTAGAATAATCAATAAATCAATAATATCTAAGTAAGGGGCCTTTGCTGCGTGTATCAATAAGAAATATTTAAGGACAGACTGCTAAACAGTTACAGCATGCGACAGGTTTCGAGCACAGGCTAAACGCATCAGGTTAATGATTTGTTCGACGTTATCAAGCCGATAGTGTGGATGTATTTCCATATGTTTTTTCTTCTTTTCAATCAGCATTAATCAGGCATTAAGTTGCTATCCAAGTGCTGTAATATATAACAAGTCTATTTGAAGAAAATTTTCGAATCCTTCGATTCCAGTAGCGGTATGGTATCAACCAATAAAGAAGGCCAAAAACTGTGCATATAATTATATTTAATTGAAGTAAGTCTTCCATTTTTTATACTTACTATTCTGGAATAATTTCAGATTTTAATAAGCTCAGCGGCAGGAATCGTTCTTTCTCTAAAATTGATAGAAATCAAAGTACTTAGCCAAAACACTAATCGCGGTGAAATGAACGTTATTGCTCCTATGTTAGCTATAACCTCAGGACATAATATTTAACCAGTCTGAAGATAGTGCTGGAAGGGAATTTTGTAAATTGTTCCAATGTTATAAACATTTGCAGTGCATTACACACCTTTAGTAGGTAGTTGGCGATAGGAGTAACGTAAAAATTATCTTTAGATCTTATCGCCCATTCCAAAGCATTACCATAACGTTCTTCGGTGAAAGATTTTTTCGCTTGCACTTTGCAGATTTCCTCTTCAGCATTAATAAACTGTTTTTTAGAACATATATAGAGAATTTTATTTAGAGAATGGGTATTTTGGTTAATAGCAATTCCAAGTTGGCCATGCCCTCTGTTAGATAAGGCCATATCCGTAGATGATGTGTTAGCAGGTCTGATTACAATTACAAAGGACACTGACACTGATAGGACTGACGTGGCTGGTACGCCAAGCAGCGAGATCGTTGCCCTATCATCATGACGAGTTGTGAAAATTTTATAGAGGAGCGTATGATGATAATTCATGACGATTATGGAAGCCCATCGACATCAGCGCAGGCGGCGCAGAGGCAACGGCAGTAAATCCTCAAGGAGATGTGAATTTAAAAGTATAAGCCGTTGATTGCCGCTCCCATTTAAATGCTGCCCATTACCGCCTCATTGCTTCCTCGTCCTAAAGTTTTATTCTCTTTTAGAATAAAAATTAAATCCAGCTGTTCGGTCGCCGCCTCGGCATCATAAAACTGATTCGCTCTCTTTCAATGGTAAGTTTGTGTTCATCCTATTTGTGTTTATCTCTCTTTTATCTTTATTTCTATTTAATTTTAGATAAAAAGACAAGTGTAAGCCGTTGACTGCCGTCCCCAATGAAATGTCGCCCATTACCGCCTCATTGCGCAAGATTGTCTGTTTATCACACAAGCATATGCGTGCGATACTTCTATTGACCAATGGTAAGTTTATGGTCATATTTGTATACAAAAGTCAGTAATCAGAACCTTTTCTTTTGCAGATATCAACACACCGGCACAGCGATCCTGATGTATAAGCGGGGCTTATATTTATTTATTACTATTATTATTAAATATTATTAGAGTTTTAAAGTTTATAATGGTGTAGGCCTGAAGGGGAGCCAGCCATTCAAAACAATTGGCAAAGCCCCTGTCACAATACCTCAAAGGTGGTGTGGAAAACTGTGCTTATATATATATATTCAGTAGTAGCTTGTATACCCAATGTTCAAGCAACTTATTGTGTTTGTGTTGGTTGTGACGGTTCAATACAATTAGTAGTGTGAACGTGTTGTAACTGGGTCTGTTAATTTTAAAGCAAACTTTTCCACAAAGGTAATCAATCGGGCACTTCATGTTTCTAACAATGAAACTATACATTAATATTATTCCAATAAAATCGCATAATACAACTTACACTTCTGCGTTCATCCACTTTGGCAAAGATATTATTCAAGTCTGTTACCTGATCGTCCTGGGCGAGCCAAAATTTAAATTGAAGAAAATTATTAAATTAATATCTTTCTTATTCTTACACTTCTGTTCAATATCTAATATCAACATTAAAAATGTCGCCATCCACTAGACATCGATCATTAGGAATGCCATGGCAAGCAACATCATTAACAGACATACAAATAGATTGACGGATAGGCATTTGATGATATTAAAAATTCATGTAAGAGTGCATCGACCTCATCAGTTTTTACTCCGATCTAAGGAAGCAGTACATAATATTGTAATCAACCCCGGCATAAAAATCACAATTACTTATAACTTTATAATGCCTTCACAAGCTTTTAAAGTATTCGATGTCAACTTGCAACTGACACGCATTTGATGAATTTGTTCATCAGTTTTTATTTCTGGCTCTCCAGAGGGGGTATCTAACGGTGGCATGAAACGATAGTAATGATCTGGTTTTTCAATGTGAAGCGGCACACTACGTTCTGGCGACACATTGCCTAATAGAAACTTATCAAAAAGACTCAAATTTCTTCTGTATTATAAAATTACATTAACAAGAAATCTATAAAAATGCAGCGAGTGGACCAACTTTTATTTTTGGAAAGTCGCTGAATGATGCGGCCAATAGATAAATTTAAAACCAATTTCTTCATTTTTTCAACATTTTAATCTTAATTAGAAAGGAAAACAAGAAGCTACGAACAATAATGGCATTGAAAACTTAATTAACAAGCTGGCAACTTAGGGTAATGTTATCAAACTTGTACCATAATCAGACATTTCACCAAAAAAGAATTGGTTATAGTGAATGGCTAAAGAACTGTCAGGAACACAAATGAGGTCTAAAAGCCAGCTTGCAGCGCGGGGTCATGTGGGCCAGGAGTTCACTAATTTCAGCCCAACAGTTGATATCGAGCCATGCATTGGGCTGTCGATCGTTCAAGCGGGTTTGTCTTCACTGTGATATCAAGCATAAAGAGGAAAAGATTAAACTAAATTAAATAAATGGAAAACAAAAATTAAAAAAAAATATAAATTTAGAGTTTAATTGGTTGAAAAGGAGAACGTTGGAAGAGCAGTTAATAAACGCAGTATACAAAATGCAAGAAGTATACAACAAACGGTTTCTAGACTTTCGGAATACAGTGGGGAAAAGAAAAATTTTGGCCTAAGGGCGGTTTTATTCGAGAATTTGTATGCCTTCGAAATAAAAGTGCTCTCGTGATATAAAATTAGATTAGATATTAATTCGAGAAATGTAGAAGGTAGTAGAAGTGTAGAAAATAGATATATATAGAAAAATAATGGTAATTATCCGAAAAAAGCCGAAATTATTTATAAAAAAATTTTCATATGAACATAGCAAAAATGAAAACGGCCAAGCATAGAAAAATTAAAAGATGAAAAATTTACAACGAATAGGGGTTGGCAAACTTAGGGTAGCCGATCTCCCTGAATGACTCTTTGAATGGTTAAGAATAATAAAATCCACGAAGGAGACATATACGAACGAATAAATGGTTCTGTTGGCCCATAAAGTTGGCTCCCGTAATACATAAAGTTTTACCGAATTTCAATGAGCACGGAACACGAGACGTTAAATTTCATAAAGTTAAACTACCTAATAGTAATAAGCGGATCGCGATTCACTACGCCGGTTTTCGTCCTTAAAGCCTGAATCTATAATCATAATTATTTATTGATATCCCATTAATAATAAATAAAAAATTAGGTAAAACAAATACGAAACTCCAAGTCTTTTATTTATAACTTTCTTGGAAGAGTACTTCCTGGAGAACCCTGAGTAATATCCCTGCTAAGAAGACCCGTTACTCTTTTACTTGAATATAGAAAGTCTAGATTGTTAGTTATTATTACGTCGATTAATTAACGTTCATTAACCAAGTTACTTATTATTATTATAAATTTAGCCAGAGAATAAATTCTAAGACTAAAGTCTTAAAGCACTAGCATCTAAGGCTTTCGGCTTTTATTTTTATTAATATTATTGTTATTATTATTATCATTATTATTATTATTATTATTATTATTATCATTATTAAAAACGCTACCGCACTTGAGATTTAAACCCATGACCAATGAATTGGAAGTGGAGACTCTTGCCTACTCGGCCACTCAGGCGGATGTGAAACTAATTGGGATTTAGATTATGAAAGTATTGACAACTCTTTGCACGTTACTTATCTTCTTCTTTCACCACCTACCCACTACATTATTGCGTAAGTTATACTAATAACTAAATTCCAAAAGTTTTCTCGGAATTTTGCTATGTGTATAATTGTCCAGTTTTAAATATTTCGCAGCCACGACATTTGCTTTCTGCTCGAACCTTTACGCACTTCGATTTGTCCTTCCGCTATTAAGTGTAGGAGTTCATATTTTTCTCCACGCACCCTGTGTCCAAAATACGCGGTTTTGGATTTTTTAACATACTTTAGTAGCTCATGTTCAGAGTTTATTCCTCCCAGAGCAAGACTTCCAGTCTGGTCCTTTTTTTAGCCCATGATTCCAGACCATACAAGAGCACCGACCATACGAAGTATTTCATAAAAGGAAGACGAAAAAATTAGCTCATTTTGCTCGGCTTGTTAGTATTTTCTGATATTTCGTGTACGCTTATCTAGCCATTTCTATTCTTCTATTTAATTCCACGTCGCTGTCGCAGTCTTTATGTAATATGAATACAAGGTATACAAACTTGGGAACTCCTTCCAACATTTGGTTATTAATTTATAGAATGGCATTTGCATTTTGGGTTTTCGCTCGACTTGCAATTTGCTAGTACATAGATTTAAGCCAAAGCTGATACTTTGATCATTTGCAGTTTGAACCATCGTCTACAGATCTTACAATTATCTGCTAGGATAGTTGAATCGTTCGCATACCGAATGTTATTGATTAATAGCCCATTGGTCTTAATACCTGCTTCGATAGTTTGAAAAGCTGCTTGAAAGATTACCTCAGGGTAGACGTTAAGAAAAGAGGAGACAATATTCACTCCTCGCGACTTCTCTGTTTATAGGAATCTAATTTGCCCTGACATCATTACCACGGGTCTCCGCTATTTATATTCAATACAAATTTTTATTAATTTCCGTTAATACTAAGACGTTTCAGGATGTCTATTAATTTATTACGCTGGGCTTTGTCAAACGGTTTTTCAAAATTTATGAAGCAAAGAAAAAAGTTTTTACGCACATCTCTACAGTTCTGGACTAGAACATGATTGCAGAATAACGATTCTCTAGTACCCAAAACTGGTTACTAGATTCTCTAGAAACCAAACTGGGTACGGCCAAATGATGATACGTATTTACCACAGAGCCTTTGCTGAATTATCCTTACGAATATTTTCACAACATTATTCATTAGAGATATCATTCTATAATCTTGACATCTCCTGGCATTGTTTTTCTTTGTAATTGTGATGAATGATCATTTTAAGCAGGGTATCATCAAGATAAATGGCTATACAAACAAATAAATAATTTATGTGGGATATCTAGATAATCCTCATTTATCAGTTTTACAATTTCTGTCGGTATTTTATCGTTACCCACGGCTTTGTTCTTTTTAGAATTTTTTTGGCTTTTCTTATTTCATCTTTCGTAATGAGTAGCCCGGAAATTTTTAATCATCCTTTGGAAAATCTATAGATCCCGTATCATCTGCAAATAATTGACGAATATAATCTTCCTATACTTCCACTCAGAACATGGTTTTAAAGTTTGTAACACCTTCCTTCAGTCAAAGTATCATCTGAAATTAAAGAGAGGCCATTCTAATAAATAAAAAATTTGTGGCAGTACCTTTTCAGGAGCAGATGTACCTTCAGATCATAATCTTCTAGCGGCAAGAATTAAATTAAAACTGGCATCAACTAAAGAACCCATTTCTTCGAAACAAATGAATATCGCAAAACTAAAAGAATATGAAACCAAAAATAGTCTTATATCTGAAATAAACGATAGGCTACATTCAAGCAATTATAATGAAGATATATACAGTGGATGAGAAAGTACATCTGAAATGCTAAGAAGTATACCTGAGAATAAACTTGGTTTTAAAGATAATAAGACGAAGAATCAATGAATAGCTGATGTACTGTAAATTATG
>CCAG010014871.1:0-12968 GCA_001077435.1 Glossina morsitans morsitans
AGCCTATCGTTTATTTCAGATATAAGACTATTTTTGGTTTCATATTCTTTTAGTTTTGCGATATTCATTTGTTTCGAAGAGATGGGTTCTTTAGTTGATGCCAGTTTTAATTTAATTCTTGCCGCTAGAAGATTATGATCTGAAGGTACATCTGCTCCTGAAAAGGTACTGCCACAAATTTTTTATTTATTAGAATGGCCTCTCTTTAATTTCAGATGATACTTTGACTGAAGGAAGGTGTTACAAACTTTAAAACCATGTTCTGAGTGGAAGTGGACTGACCGACCACCGTGCTCATTCCTTAATGGAATAGAATTGGCAACCATTGCAGGTATAGGTTAATTTCTAACTATAGTATTGAAACCTCCCATTATTAGGTTAAAATTCTTTGTTAGCTTTAGTATTTCTGTAAGCTCTGCGTAAAATGGTTTCACGATAGCTATATATGCTTGAATAATGTCGATATTTATAGGTTTTGCATTAATTTTTAGTAATACAACTCTACCCGACTAGGGAAAGAATTATTCAATGCATTTTTCGTGTTTCTTAGATATAACAAAACCAACTCTACGTCTATGCTAATTCGTATTGTTACCAGAATAGTACATCTTGCAGTCGAAATTGTCCAGAAATTGGCAGTCACGTGTCGCTTACGCCAAGGACATAAATCTTTAGCGCAATATTTAACGTATTTTGGTACATGTCTAGGACTTCTTAGCAACCTCATATTCTGGAGATTGAGGATCATGTATTCATTGTTCTTTGCATGTCATTTTTCGAGGTATAGATACTTCAGTGGTTGCCTTCTTAAGGGTGTACGTTTTCCTTACACTTACGTTGTTGACTAATTGCAATGGTTTATACACCGTCTAAGGACAAAAGGGTGCCCTAACAAGTTCGCGAGTTCCAGTGACCATTTTATGAGATGCACCGATTTTTGTATGCCATTCAGGTTACGCGTCGGGATTGTTCTTATCTTCAGTGCCCACCTTCGACAGTACCGCTTGCGCTACCGTAGGCTCTTGGGTTCCTTGCACTCACTAAGCGTCCCAATCGCGACAAGATGGCAATCCGTCGACAATGTGTTACTTATAGTCAGTTTTTTTCGGCAATTTCTGATTTGGTTCCATTAATGTGCTGTCATAGCCTTGTTTGTCCTGTGTGTTATACTAAACATTCGCGAATGGTTCGCTATAAAAAAAGCAAGCTATTTAAAAAATTCAAATCTAGTAGGTCGCTGAGGGCAGTAGATTATAATTTGCTAAAAGCAGCTTGTTATTCTAATTTTATTTAAAAGAGGTAATCTTCTCAAAAATCTTAAGTAGTTCTTTAAATTTGCAAATTGTAAACGTAATGTAGCAGGATTTTTTCCGTTATGAGCTTTGGCAGTTCGGTCCGATCCTTCTGTAAGAGCAGACCTCGAATTGATGATTTCATATATTTTATTAAATCAAAAAGTGATGTTTATATACCAAAAGGATTATCTTATAAACTTCAAGTTTTATATATCAAAGCGTAGAACGGTGGTCGTAATGAATTGTTCCTCCACGTCAGCATCAGATGATAGTATCATCTTTACTTAGATCAAATATGCTGACATGCACAAACAATATCGCCTGTCGCTGTTCACATGCTATTCTAATATCACATAAAGAAGTATATTAGCATAATTGGGCATTGCGACAACGACAAACGCCCAACTTATAAGAATATAAACAACATGGGCGTTTTGAAATATGATAATAAACTATACTTAACTTAAAAATAAGATAATAGGATGAATATATATATGCATATTTATTGTCAGTTGAGTCCTGCATTGATGTTATAGTGCGTGGTAAAGCTAATGTTAAGTGATAGGGTATTGTCTCTTTTTATTATGACCAGCATACTGGGTTTTTTATCTTCGGCTTTTGGTTTCCATTTGTATCGTTATTGAACTGTGAGGACCCAAGGTCGGCCCTCGTTTTGGCCTCACGGGTTTTCCGTCTCTGAGGAGGGAAAGAGGTCCTAGATTAAGGTAGGATAAGAATAAATTAAAGTAGGATAGGAGTAGAATAAGAATAGCTTAAGCATAGAATATGAATAGATTAAAGTAGGGTAGGAGTAGAATAAGAATAGCTTAAGTATAGAATAGGAATAGATTAAAGTAGGATAGGAATAGATTGAGAATAGATTAAGAATAAGAATAGAATAAGGATAGCATAAGAATAGCTTAGGATAGGTAAAGAGTGGTGATCAGGCTCTCGAACGAGCCACAAGTAAGGGAGTCGTAGTTAGGCTCTCGAGCGAGACAGTAGATGGTCGTTAGTTTGGCTCTTAAGCCATAAGTAGAAGTCTACGATTGGTTGTGAAGTTGAATGATAATAAAAGCGACAGCAAGTCTCTACAAAAAAAAATAAATTTCTTGCGTTATTTTCCTCCCCTAGGCCGCTGAGCTACCTCAGCCTCGGAAAGGGACGGAAACGTCCTCGCAATACATTCCGGCAATGTTCACGTCTGATAATAAAGCGTTTTAAATATCCTAACAAAGCTTTAGTTGTCACTAACTACCTCGAGGTGCACAGCGTTTGTTTCAAAGCAGCAGAATATCGGCCTCTTTCACCGTATTTTAAAGTGAACCCAGAAGCGGCGGCAAAAATCAATTCCAGTGTTAAGGAATGGTCGAGCAGTTTGCACGCTATCCGAAGGAAAATTTCCTGTTATATGCTTCATCAATGTTGGTTTGGATCTGCAACATCGAAAGCGATGTTGCACTATTGATCGCATCATTAGGCCCAGAATTGTGTATAGCCATGACTATGATCACCTGTGCATATTGTTTGCGTTTATTGAGGCTTAGATTGGCGTTGATCCAAAAACGGCGCATACATGTCACAATACTCCTCAATTAATTGAATGAGTTCCTGCGGTTAATATTATAAGAGACGCTTCGAATCGGAATTTAGAAAAAAATGTGGTTCGAACGGCAAGTATATTCATTATTTCCATATCTGACACCAGCAGATCAGTTGTGACTGACTCATTGGGCTAGAGCTGGGAATCCTTCTGTAAAAAAACTCAGTCCTCTAAAGTGTGAAGTTGACATCTACCGAAAGTTTGGTGCAACGTTGCGATGCCACTTGAAGAGGAATAGAGGCCTTTGCGGCATATACACGTGCCATAGCTAAGCTAAGTAGTTCGTGAGATGTGGGAGGGGTTCTATAGCTTTCTCGCGGACACTCCTAGGACTGTTAACCCGAAGATTTTGCACGTACTTGCCTCTTACCGAATACCAGACGGACGAAATTCTAACTAACTGATGTGGGACTTGCCCAGGACCTATTTCATCTTTATAGTTAACGTATATTTGCTATTTGTATTTCTTCTAATTTAATGGCAAAAAAATTAGTAATATATAAAAAAAATTAAATCAACTATAATACGAGTATTAGTATTTTACAAATCATTGATCTTTAAAATTATTAATTATACATTAATTTTTCTTTATATAGGTGTGGCCACAACGTAGATGTTCATATTATACTTATTTAGATTCAACTTAGACATCAAAAAGCCTGAAACAATGATCCACGTAATAAAAAGGACACATCCAAATTAATAAGCATATATTTAGCAACATAACTCATCAAGCATAAACCTTCTAAGATTATATGGTGTTATTTTCCGCGAATAAAATTGTAAATAAATCTTAAAGCATGCAAAATCAAGAGGGAAATGACTCCACCCGAAATGTTTGCAACTAAATGTTTATTTATTAGGTGTTTTTGTTGTTGTGCAGTTGCATTGAATATGTGCGCTGTAGTAATGATGCAACGAGACCATATTAGGCTGCACAGCACACAAGGCGCAGAAAATAAAACAAAACACACAGAGAAATCGACTTTTGGATGAAGATTGCAGAAATGTTTAATAAATTAAAAAAAATGTCTTCTGAATTTGAAATTGGTTTAATGCATTTAAAAATATTTACCGAATCCAAAAAGAAAAGAGTATATTTATAATTGAGTTTGTTCTAAGGTTTTGCAAAAAAACTGCATATTAAAAATATTTTGGCAATTTGTCACTTACGTATTCTTATCTACAGGAAATTTTCAGGCTTTTGGCTAACGTATAACATGCTGAAATACACTCTTCACTTTTTTTTTAGACTTTATTTTTATATAATTTTAAATTAAATACTTTCAAGACTGTTTGCATCGAATTTTCGCAAATTTTTCTTTTCTTTTGCTATTTTCCACCGAAATATGCCAAGAAAACAGATAAAATAAAAACACAATGACTTCTATGTTTTTTGTGGTTGTTTTACATCAAGTTATACAGCAAGTTAAAGTTTTTTCTCCGTGCTATAAATGCTTAAAATATCTCTCTTTTTTACAATTGTTACAATATATGTTCATCTACAATAATTAAAGCCTTTCAGGAACAATACGATTTTTAAAAATATTTTAAAAATATTTAACAAACAAGCTACCACGTTCGTAAAAATATTGCTTTTTTCACCTTATCTGCACCATAAATTGGAACCAATACATTCATGCAGATTGTTTTTTTTTAATTTACACCTTTTACGAATTTCAAAGTCTGTTTTAGACGTAATTTTTTTGGAATATTTTGGAGTTTTGGATAACTTTTTATTACTTTCTACTTTTATTTTCGTTTCAACAAATTTTTACACATCAATCTAGAAAATTCAATCCCCGAGCACCTTCAAGACCACCATCTTTCTTTTTTTCAGTCTTCCATCTGCCATCCCAAAATTGTTAACATTCGTCCGCGCGAAGTTCAAAATCACTTTTCCAGTGCATGGTTGCATTTTTGTTTTGCCAACAAACAGATTAAAAGTTGTGAGAGATGTGAAAAGACGTGAAAAAAAACTTATATTACAGAGATGCGCTATTGTGATGGGAAAACACATTCGTTTGCATATGAGGATCGTTCAGTTCGCTGAGGTTGGTTCTGCGAAAAATCCAACAGTTGGTAATTGATTCTGGCATAGTTGATGAATTACAATCTTTGCCGTGACAGCGACACGCGACAAGGGTATAGTAGGATCGAGGATTCTAGCAATGTCAGATGTAACGGCCCTGGACCTGGATGGTCACTTTTTGACGTCCATATAAGATCGATAGTACCGTTGGTACCGCTAATTGACTGCAAAATTTGGGGATGGTTAGCGTATCACTTCGAAATTTAAAGTCTCCACTATTTAAGATTGCATTTGGCTCCTTTTGCGTATGTATAGCTGTTGAGAGATAATCTGACTGTGACAAACAATCATCACCATAAAAGTCCTTTACTAATGCCTTAGAATCTAGGGAATATTTCTGCGAAAATTCTGGTCCCAAAGATTGTAAGCATTTAAATGCTAAGTAAGGCGCAATATCTATACTGTAAGTCACGATATTCACGCTGTAAAGGTTCATTTACGTCACGCCTCTATGCGATGGTTTAATATTTTTTGTCGTCTTCAGATATCTTGACTTGCCGGTACATTTTCTCAATATCGATGTTGAATACGAATCGTGGTATTCGGAAACGAATTAATATTGGGAATAGTTGACTCTCGACTGCTGGCCCTGTGTACATTAAGCCGTTTGGTCGACACTGCACGTGTGGGTTGTTCTAAACCTTCAGTTGGTAGTCGTTCTGCAACTGTGCAACCGAAAATTATGTCTTGCTATTAGAAGATTATTGTGAAGATTTATTTGTCTGGCCTTTTATATGTCTACATATAATTGAGGGACAATTAGTACAACTGTATTGTTGAGTTTGTTGAATAGTAGATCAGCTAAAGTGACGTTGTCTGGGATGTCCTATGTCGTATTGACTGCAATACTCCGTAACTTTCCAATTTAGATCGCAGCATCACGTTGATTCCTCTCTGCGCATTATTTTTGCTGTTGCCGATGCCTTGAATTTGTATGTGGCGGGTTTGAAAGATACGTGATTTGCGACTATCAATCCAATATTGCTCGACAGTTAAGTGATCTGTCATTATCGGCCATTATAATTAGAGATACCATGCTAAGAAGAACATAACGGTGAGGATTCTGTTCCAGAGAAGGAAATAAAGAGAGTGATGGAGCTGCTGACCGACTCAATGGATGATTAATATGGTGTTGTGTGTAGGTTGATGTTCTTGGTTAGATATTATATTGATGTCGTGGTTACCGCGTCTCAACAACTTCTTAGTTCCTACTTGGTTTTTCCCAATGAAATAATGAGTGATGTCGACATTGTGTTCTTTGCATTTTAAATTGTTACAAGTTGTATACCTAAACGTATAATTATAACAGGTGTTGTGCCCCGTCACAACTTATCATTTTAGTTATTGAGTTAGGGTCTACTTGTCCACGCCAGCATCGGATCGTATCGTATCATCTTCTCTTAGACCAAATAGGCTGACATACACAAACATCGACTGTCACATGTTATTCTAATATGTGAACAGATAGAGAAATATATTGGAAGGAATTGGCAAACGTTGAACGTACACAACGCCAACAACAAGCCTATCTGAAGAAAATAAATAACATGTGCAATTTAAATAAGAATATTTATTCATGAACAAACATCTGTTTTACTACTTTGTTTCGTACACTGACGGACATAAGCTATTTTCTCACAGAGATCGCAAATTTTCTGAAAAATTTTTCAAGCTATTCTCGTTTAATTTTCCAGGCAAAATAAAAGTTGTCAGTATAGTATGGCTACATTTTCAACTGCTGAACGCAAAAAACGTCCCAGAGGTGATCGTAAATCACAGGAGATTATTCTGTATTTGATACAATCACTGAAAGCTGCTATAAGAACAGAGCTATATCCACGGTCTCAAATAGATGTCTACGTCGAAGTTCTGCAAGCAGACGGCGCTAATTATGCCGTAGCTTTAAATGCTGCCGCCCTAGCTTTGGTTGATGCCAGAACTTGTTTAAAGGAATATGTGATAGCCTGTACAGCGTCATTAAGTAAAAACAATGTTCTCTTAATGGACGTATCACATTTCGAAGAAGTTTCCGGTGGACCAACTTTAACCGTTGCCTCACTACCTCTCTAAAGTCTTGGAACATGCTTTGAATGGTTGTCGCAAAATAAAAGCTGTTATGGAGAAGGCTGTGTGCGTAAGCATTTAATACAAATGGGTTCAGTAGTGGATAGGATAGGATAGGATAGGATATTGCTAAATAAATATATACCGACCGCAGTTTACGAAGAATTAATTTTTTTCTTTATTGACTAGCTCTGTGATGGAATCTTGAAAATTTTCAATCATTTATTCAAGATTTTTTCTGCGATTTTCTATGGCCAGTTTTTCAATGAAGTTGTGGAGATTTTTTCCCCCTTGTAAGAATTCTTTAAGGTTGTATACGGTGCCATTTCTTATGCGATGATCGGTTATGCGGTCTTGCGAGAAATTATATGTACGTATTTTTTCATTGCGTTCCAAATTGCCTAATTGAGCTTTGCGAGAACCTTTTGCAGAAGCTTCCGCAGCCTTTTCAAGTTGATCTCCTTGTTTTTAATTTGTGATCTCCCACTTTGCTACACCAGAAGGTAAATGGACAATCCTCACGGCAGAGTCGGTGGTATTCACATGCTGACCGCCAGCGCCACTAGAACGCTTAGTTTCAATTTTTAATTCGTGTTCTAATAAACGTATCGCAATATCAGCCGGCTTAGGTATAAGCGGTACTAGTATGCACTCGCCCATATTTTTCAGTGGTCGGTACTCTTTGCACACGGTGATCGCCTGCCTCGCCTCTGCATCGATTATCGTCACGTTAGCATGCCTCAGGCCACCAATATCTGTTAAATCTTCTACTAAAATTTCATAATGCCAACCGTGTTTATCAAAATAATTAGTATACTCTTTAGCAAACAGCATAGCCCCTTGACCTCCAGCACCAGCTGTAATTTCAAATATTACAGATTCATAGTTCTCACCGTCTTCCATTAAGTGTTTCGCTTCCTTACTAAAAATAAATCTGTCCGCGCAAATGTCTACCCTTAGACCCCAATAACAGTCAGTCTGAATTGCCTCTCCGCACTAGAAAATAAATACCCCTCATCCTTCTCCCACACAAGCGAGTGACCGCCAATGTATATAAATAAAATGTATATAAATAAAATATATTCTTAAGTAGCACAAAGATAAACACTGTACTGTCTTTACATTGTTCAACATTTATATAAATAGAGCCTTGTAAACATTGCAGAAAAACAAGTGATAATCCGTTGAGCAACATGCCAATAACTCACCCTTAATTATCAACAAACTATTGAATCACTCACATTTTGCAAAAGCACAAACCTAACGGCTTTGTAGTTTCGCAAATATCATACTCAACGGTAAGTTCTCTTTAAGTGGATTATTCGAAAAATGATTACAGCGTTTTTCAATTCGTTTATGGTGAACTTATTCACAACGCAATATGAGAAATTCTTATAATGCAACAAGTGTTTGGTAATTATAATGCAACAAGTGTTTGGTAAAATCGGAGAGTAATTCTTATAATGAGAAATTCTTACAACGCAACAAGTGTTTGGTAAAATCGGAGGACAATTCTTATAATGAGAAATTCTTATAATGCAACAAGTGTTTGGTAAAATTTGATTTAGTACCTTAGTACCTAAGACAGCACCAACAATCACACGGGTTGGTAAGGTAGTAATAATAATAAAATATACCTAAGGGTAGCATTAGAATTTAGAATACTTACACAAGGAAAGCTGAGATGATAACTTGTTTGCAAGCAACAGGTTTGATCAAACCATCGATGTAACGGGACAGTGATGGTGATCCTGACTATAAAAGAGCGCACCGCAACGCACTCATTCTTTCAGTCGTGTTATAGCAGCCAGAGAGAAAATCCCACGATACGGAAGACGGTAGAAAATATAGATAATAACGATCGTTCAAAAAACGTTAAACGAAAGTCGGGCCACCACGCTGGTTTCTCCACGCCCTTACAAAGAAAAATCGCTGTTAAACAAAGAAAACTTCGAATATAGAAAACAAGAGAAAAATCACTGCCAAATAATAATAAATTCGAATATTAAGCACCAATCCGGAGGTCCAAGTTATTATTATAAATTTCTTGGAAGGAGTCCTGGCGAAGCCCTGAGTTTACCTTGCCCTAAGAAGACTCGTTACAATACATTTGGTTTAATAATTCCGCTTCAGTCTTTCTTAGTAATTCCCCGTACACTTTATTTTCTTCCTCCATCAAGTCCTTCATATCTTCATCCTTTTCAGCTGCTACTTCTTCTTTTGATATCATATTTCCTTTGACAACGCGATGTTGCCCTAGTGCTTCCAATACATCCGGTAGTTGAGCAATTCTCCGGTAGTCCCGATTGCTTGAAGCATTAGCACGTAAATTATAGAATTCCTTGCGTAAAAACTCTAAATATTCCTGCAATTTTTCATTATAAAAATCCAAATGACCGAACTCGTCAACGAAAACACCGGACAAATATCTTAAACCGTTTCTCGCTGATAAATTACGTAGTAGAGATTTCAAAAATTTATTTAATAACATAGCTTATTTTATTTAACAATATCAACAAAATTTGTAAGCTAAAATACGCATAAAGCAAAATACGTGCGTATAGAGGTACTGATTCCCTCTTTTTCTTTCCATTTTTGCACAGATGATACTTTTTTATTTCAGTCTGTAGTGATGACAACCAATAGGTACAAAGCGTGAAAGTTGTGCTTTTTTCAGCTTTTAAAAAAAGTAAACCACCCTTCCATTTGCATTCATTCGTACCCCTTATTAAAAGGTGAGGGAGACTTTAATCTGCATTCCCACTTATAACTGCGAACACATCCAAAGCTTTCTAAAATAATGCTTTTTAGTCGTGCTCGCTCGCTTGTCTTCTGTTGCTAAAACGATTGCCATCACAAAAACTTGACTTATATTGTTCGAGGCACAAATTATAGGCGTGATCATCCTTCATTTTGCCTTTCATATTGGAGAGAAAAGTACAGCTTATAATCCACAGCTGATATTTATTACAGCTATCTAGGCGAAAAATTCTATGACCAACGAATTGACACGCCACCAACTATTAACACCAAAGCCTTTTCTATTGGTTTAAGGTTTAGGGAGTGCAAAATTCACTTCAAAACGAATAGAGCTTTTTACTTGTTTTCGGCATTTTGTTTAAAAAAAGTTGCTCATCGCGGTTTTCGAACTGTCACTTTTTGTAAAATCGCCAATTTTGTCACGTAACAATCTATTTTATGATGTAGCAAAAGTGAGATTTTTTCACAACACCTTTGATGGACGCTTAAGAATAGCTTTGAAAGTTTCAGAACGCTATGAACAAATAATATTCCTTTCAATCTTCCGTTGATTAAAGCATGAGTGTCTGATGACATTGAAAGTGAAGTATTACGTTAATATAACCTCAAGCTGAAGATGACTACAAGAAAACAATTTCATTTCTTTGCTATTAGCTATTCCCGGAAACATTATCTTTTATAAAATCAGGAAATAATATCGCTATTTTTTTGAATGCTGCAATTTTACTTTCTGATATTTCCGCCATTTCGAGTGTCGGAGAGACCATAAAGTGCTCGTATACAACCGGGTTGTGCATGAACAGCTTTGAAGACTTTAATGGGGCCCATTAAAGTAAGCCATTTTGCTATACAATCCATAGATTTTAAAATGTAAGCATAACATGGGCCACTGAATTAAAAAGAAAAATTTGTTTGCGATATGTTTGTGATATCTTGAACAATTTCAGTTTACGTTTTCTTTTAATTATCTTACCATGAACGTTGTTAAACGATTGTAGAAAAATTCCCCTTTATGCTCTGCATAAAACAATTCCGATAATCGTTTAGTAATGCACACCTTTTTGGAAACCAAAATAGTGAATTTATCCTTTACAAATTGCTTTATGGCTGCAAAAGCTATTGTGTTACGCATAACACGAGGTTTTATTTTAAATAAAGCTTTAAAACTATCGTTTTTTTTATGTTACTAAGCTAAGTATTAATATTTGAAAATAATAAGTGATTTTTTCTACCGTATTTTTTTATTATTGCGTTAGTGATGGTTCTTAAATGATATATTCAATAAATTAACGGACAAATAAAACCAAACTATAACTACATCTGTCAAACAACAAAACCAATAATAACGTGGCGCCTACCCAAAAATAGGGATATGGTGCTCTGATTCTATCTATGTCAAAGTGAATGCTAATCCGTGGTGACATTTCTATAATATTCTTTTTCGGCGATTTTAAAAATTTACACTTTCGAATAGGAAAATTGGAAAATTGTTAGATTTATTAAATATGATTAAAAGTATAGCCGAGACTCAACAATCACGAATTAATAATTTAAAATAAAAACAGTTGTCTAAAGTTTGATAAAAGTGATTTAGAAGCAGGGATGTTTGGTATAATACAATCCAGAAACGTTACCTTGCATGAGTTATGATCAAAATACAATCCAGAAACGTTACCTTGCATGAGTTATGATCAAAATATAATCCAGAAACGACACCTTGCATGAGAAATGGATATGGTGGTGAGCGATGTGCCGATTCAAAAACTTTGAAAGCACATTTTTTTTTTGTACGGGCGATGAATTTGGGGCGCGACGAATTACCATTGCAGATAAATACATTTATTACCCAAAAAATGCCAAAGAGTTTCGATTAACGATGCGCGTACTCACGCAATTGTTTTAAATTAAAAAAAATTTTAATAATGCAATAAAGTGTGCACGTAAATATTATTGCTGTTGTAACTTGAAGGATACTATTAATCCTTTAAATGATAGATAACTTTAATTTTTAAGACAATGTTTACGTTATTTTTCATTTAAAAGTTTAAAAAATATAAAAAATAACTTTATAAAATTTTGTGTCTCTAGAATAGTGATGAAAACTGATTAAGTATATATATTTATATATATGTACACATATATATATTAATATGTATGTATGCATATGTAGTCAATATAAATAGTATATATATATATATATATGTATATATACATGCATATATATTTTATATATATTATTATTTGAAGCGTCTCAAGTACGTAACACAACAAGTTTAAGTTTTTCTTTTAAAATCTATTTTAAACTTTAAGTATATATATGTATATATATCTATATATATATCTATGTATGGATATATATATATAGTACTAATATCTACTTAAATTTGAATGACATAAGCTCAAATTTTCTAAAAAATCGCAAAAAAATGTTCAAGCTATTCTCGTTTAATTTTCTAGGCAAAATAAAAGTTGTCTCTTCTTATACACTAAAAATATCCTGTACAACATGCTCTTGTTATTATAAAACATTTAAATGCTCTATTTTTATATTTATAAAGAGGCCTTTCAAATCTTCCTGTGCTTCCAATAACTTTGATTTCTTTCTAGCTATTGTTTGCCGAGAAAACTCCTGAGAAACTTTCTTGTTTAATTTTAAAACATTTAATTCGTTAACGAGGTTATTCACCTTTTAGGCAAATTGATACAGTGCCGAAACATTTTCTCTTGCTTTGTCTTCGAAGCATTCCAGATCTGCACCAGTAAACAGTTTGTAAAATTTAGAAATATCCGCTTTTTAATTCTCTATTATAACTATTTTGGGTGCAACATTATGTATTTAAATTAAAATAATTGTCAACCTAAATTCTGGAAGATAAGCAGTATGATAATTGTATAATATAAATAAGCGTGTAGAGTAGCTCATATGTATGGAAAATTACAAAAAACTCGTTAAATATATTTGTGTAAGCAAATGGAAATAATAAACGTGTAAATAAGTAAATTAGATAAAGATAAATAGAATAAACTCCCACATAACTCCTTTTAATAATAAAAAATTTGTTCACATATGTTGATATGAAAATTTCCATTGAAATTTGCAAAGTTTAGAATTTTCCGATTCGTGAAATAAACGATGAAACGAAAACAAATTACA